>JBBPMM010000165.1:0-51297 GCA_038090335.1 Solioccasus polychromus | reverse complement strand
ATACTGTAGTTTGCTGAGGACTTCTCCTCAGTTCGAATATCAACTAAGTTCCCCCGCTATTCTCTCCTGCTTCCCTCAAGTCTTAGCTCGGATTCTTCCCCGACTAAGCATCTGACCTCTCGATACCCTCGTCCTCCGAAATATAGGGCACGAGTGCGTAAGGGCGCAGCTCTCCGCCCGAGTAGCTGAAGCCAAGCCCATCCGACCCACCTCCGACCCAAAGTCTGCCTACTACATCTCCCTCTGATGTCAGAGCAAGAGCGGAATAGCGTCGGACCGACACTTGACAAAAATCCACAACATCTTCCATGCATCACTCTTATCATCCTATCAGGAAACCCCCAAACATGGACCTAATTTCCTCCGACCCCCATCAGAGGAGATAGAAGGCGAAGAGGAATGGGAAGTTGAAGACATTCTTAATCACCATGGGACACGAGGACGTCAGCAATACCTGGTGAAATGGAAGGGATATTCCTCTGCCAAAAATACCTGGAAACCAGAATCCAATCTGGGAAATGCTTCCAAGTTACTCACAGACTATAAAACTCGTCAACACCTCTAGGACCACTGCCCCAATCTAACCATCTTTCTTGTCAAACAACTCCATTCACCCATCACCTTCTGCCATGTTGTCCCCTGCTGTCTATGCCAAACGTCTCCCAGTTTCCTACTGCTGCCTCCTCTTTGGTACCATCCTTGCCAACCCTTGCCCACTCTTCTGTGTTGAGCATGACCCTCTCTGGGACCAAGCACCCTCACTGCAGGCAATGGTGTGCTTATACCACCAAATCTACACCACTGACCTCCTATTCCAATGAGCCCATGCCAGCACTAGCTCTGTGTTTATGCAAGCTATTGACCACTCCACCCAACAGATGCTTGACCACCTCCTCAACCTAATGTATCAAGAGGGGTTTTGGTTCTTCATCAATCGTATTCCTTCCTCTACATTACCTATGCTCCAGTCCCTTATTGATGGACTTACCCCTATGGAAGAAAGTCAGTATCAGGGACACCCGTTAACCACTACCAATCATATACTCCCTAGGTTCCTTCTCTCTTCACTCATGACCAATTCTCCATCTGCATCTCCCCCTTCACTCCCTGTTTGCAGATCCCATTGTCACCCTCAATGCCAACCAACACCCTACTTGCTTCCTACCCCCCCACATCTCTCATCTTACAACAACTCTCCTGCTCTCCCTGTACCTGCCCCTGCTAGACCCACATGGACTCCCCAACCAGAATGAATGTCCCCAATCCCCAATGACCACATGTCCTGTCCTTCTACTCCCTTCTGCTCATCTTCCCCATCAATGGAGACCTTCCATCAAGCTCTTAATGACTTACACTTCACCTCCCTGGATGGTAGTACAGCATCTTCCTTTGGGACCCTGGACCACCCTATCAACATCGACCACCTCCCTGATGCCCCTAATCGACGTGGCCAGTGCTTTAAGTGCCAACAATGGAGGCATTGGTACTTAGAATGTCATGAATATCGCTGCCCCAAGTGTTTCCTCTGGGCCCCTGGCCATCATAAGGATACTTGTCGTGGACTCCCATGTGAAGGGTGTGGGGTGCAAGGGCATAAGGTATCATGGTGCCCAAATATCTCTACTAACCCCCCCATCGCAGCATGGGTTATTGAGGAAAATAGCTCCTCTGAAGGGGAGACTAATAATATTTCAGATCAGTGATCTGAGGACTTAAGTGGGGGGTAATGTTATGATTTTTCCATCTTTCCTACTCTCTCCATATTGTTTCCTACTTTTCCTGAGTGTTGTTCCTAATTCTTCTGCATTCCAAGTTTGCCTATATTTATCCTATAGCACCAGAGCTAAGGGTTACTAGATATAGTTGTTATTCTCCAGAACATTCTAGATAGTTTCCTTTGTCCTATTTGGTCTGTGCACCATTCTTCTACCTATAAATAGGTAGACTTCCTATCCATGTACCTTAGCTAGTTCTACACAATCCAAGCCTAGTAACCAGCAAGCCACTCAGAGGAGCAAGACTGCCACCATTCCCGTCTTACAGGCTACCACCCTTAGAGCCTTCATTGAGCATTGCAGTATGACTTACCAAGTCATACTCTTTCTTGCCACCATCTAGCAGGAAGTGCCACAGGTACATGTTGATACCCTCTATTGGGAGACGACCATTCTCATTATAGTTATCCTGGGATTACCACAAAGGTGTATAAGTGTCTTCCACCAACTCTACTTCATCAGTTACTAGCTGAGTTACTAGCCTCAGCATAACAGTTCTCCAATATGTTGAGATTCCAGAATTTGTCAATAAATTTTTGACTTCTAAGTAATGGGGTGTCAGCCAAAGACTTTATCTGAAACCTTGTCAGAGTTCCTTGTGGTGGGCTCTAGTTGAAAGAACTAAAAGGCAGGTAAGTGGACTGGTAGGTAGATTACCTGCTAATCCTGGTTGCCAGTGGATGTCCAAGGATAAAAAGGAGCAAATGTATTCACCCCAAAAGGGACTTTAGAAACAAGAAATAATTCCAGGTATGAAGTCTGGCACATACCAAAAAGTCCAGTAAAAGTCAGACTATTGAGAGTAGCAGTCTGGTTATTAAATAAGTGGGATGGTTCTTGTGGACTGGCAGTTCAGTTGACTAGAACAGTATGGAAGACAGTGAAAATGGTGAAGACAGTCTTAATGGTACTGTAAACAATATGAACCAAATAGTAGCTCTCATTTACAATGACAAGTACAAGTACTGTATGTGGGCTGATCTGTGTGCATCTCCCTAGGTATATATGTAAAGGACATGTACTTAGCTAGTAGAGACCAGACAATTCCACAGTACCTCTTCATAGGTTCCTCTTCTAACACAAGCTGGATTATCCCTTCTCTCAATCACCTGTCAACTGTAGTAGTATTCCAATTATCCTTGTGGATCAAGATAAGTTGAATGCCAGCCTTAGAGGAGGGCCTCAAGTGTAACAGTGAGATGATTACCAAGAAACCTGCCCTGGGGTCACACCACAAGTCATCAATTCCACTTTTGGATGGAGTTGCTGCTCACAAGGTACCAGCCCTCAGAGCCATAGTCATTGTTCATTTGAGTTGTTTGCTGAGTTTCCACACTTCAGCATAACACAACAGGATGTTTATAGGATATACAATGAGTAATGTACAGCCAAGATATTATTAACAAGACATGCTCTCCTTGTAATAATTAGTTCAAAACAGGTTCTAGGACCCACAAATGATCCAGGCTGTTCTATACTCAAAGAAATACATCAGCATTTATATGTACCTGTTTCATAAATGAAACTCTTACACTGCGCTCAGAAAGCATAACCTATGTGAGAAAAATATCATCTAGAATGAGAGCATAGAACAGACCTGACTTACATGCTGCACTGGTGTAAGATGCAGTACTCGAGTGGCATTGGCTGCATTTCCAATTCTGTCATAACAGTGTTAACCATGATATCAATATCAAACAAGTAAAACAAACAGATAAGTGTCTCCCCGATTGTCAAGGTTCCAGATTGCTTCCAGACCACATTCACCAATGGGCTTGCATGCAATCATTTCCGAATTACCTTTATTGACAGGATTGCACACTGTATTAGCAACACTGAGCAATACACCTTTGTTTCCCCTTCGACTGGCAATCTTGTAGGCCTGATCCTCCTGTAGGGAGATATTCCACTGGAAAAAAAACGTCAGATATCAACACCTAACAAATTAAATCAAAGGAACAAACTCTTTGTGATATAAGAAATGGATCTAATTGTTTAATTATAACCCCATCCTGTGTATTTTGTGGACATGTCAGGTAGAGACCAGCAGCAAAACTTTTGATGCAATATGTTCCATCTGGAACACCTTGTGTGCAAACCCTTTGTTCTAGTTCATCTGTTACATGATCATAGTAAGTCTAGCACACATCTAGTTTTCAAAAACATACTGTTGCGCGACTGAAGCGCACGGAGATCCTGCTCAAGCTTGGTAACCGTTATTGATAGCACCTCTGAACCAACGTAATGTTCAGCTGGACACAAGTCAAACAAATAAAAACACACTATTGCGCGACTGAAGTGCTCGAAGGTCCTGCTCACTGGTCACCATCGTCTTCAGCTCAAGTTCTAATGACTGGCACTCAGCTGGGCGCAAGTTGGACGTATAAATGCGCACCTTTCCTCGATAATTGTGCGCGGAGATCCCGTTCACGAGCATCAAGCGTCTCCGCCAATTCCTCTAATCGATTCGGGTTCAGCTAAGTACAAGTCAGATGGATAAAAACACACTATTATGCTGGGTCAACGCTTGAATTTCATGCTCGTGTGTTGTAATCGCTTCACTCAACTCGCCTTATCCGGGTTAGATAAGTCGGACGGACAATGCATTACCGAGGAACGCACCGTCTCGCTGACGCAGCGCGCGACATTGACCCTCTAAATCTTCGACTCGCGAGAATATTTCGCCTGGTTGTTGATTATGCTCGGGAACGAGGTAAAAGTACGGAATGAGGACACTGAGATTGTGCAACGTTATTTCACCCTTCTCGTCACCGGTCGCAAGGTATCCATTGTGTGGTGACAGCGCCATCGAGTACAAAAATCGACATTTGGGAGGGTAAACAATCGTGGATCTTAGTCGTTTACGTGTGGCGACGTCCCAGAAGGACAGGGTCCGTCCGACGAAAGCTGCGATAAATTTTTCACTTTTCGATAAGACGACGGACCCGAAGAAACGCTTAGGGGCCCCTGGGATTTTCCATTCAGAAACGACTTGTCCCGTATTGATGTTGATGTGCTTCATCTGATCTTCATCGAGGGCGAAGACGTGCTGAGAGTCATTTGACCAAGCGACGGGGTTTGTTCCAGGAAACTTGCCTCCAACTGTTCGAAGCAGCTCTCCACTGTGTGCAATGTAAATTCGTAAGTCGCCGTTGGTTTGAGCAGTGGCGAGGCAATTGCCATCAGGAGAGAAACGTGCAACAGCGACTTCGGCGTCGTGCCACAGCGGGCCAACAAGTTGTGTTCCGCTTAAGATATCCGACGTAAAGACGCGTTTGTCGCGCGACCCCGTTGCGAATCTTCGTGAGTCGGGCGAGACGTCAACGGTCCAGGCTATATCAGTATGTATGTCAATAGCCAATGACTTCCTTCGTGTTTCCATGTTCCAGACGGAGACTGTTCCATCCGTATGGCCACTGAGAAGCCAGCGGCCATCCGGCGAAAGAGCGAGTTCTTCGACGTGACTACGCGTCCTTATTGGTAGGCCAATCTCCGTCAGAGCGCCATCCTGGACGCGCCACTGTTGGATGTGGCTATCGTAACTACTGCTAATGAGAGTCTTGCCGTCCCCTGAAAACACGAGCCAAGAGACGGTTTCCTTTCCGACCTTAATTTTCGTAGTTTTGTCTGAGCAGTGAGTTATTAGCATATATCCACGTTATACCCTTGCACTTACTCATTGTTGAAAGTTTCCTTGGTTAGGCAAGAGGAATAATATTGAATGTTGAGTTTCCTAGTTAGGCTTTGCAACCCCGACACTTGACGGAGACCGACCGCAAGCTAGGAAGGAACCAATCCAGTAACTTAACCGTACCAAGATGCTGTGCGCGCATAACGTGTTTGATATGCCACTACATTGTATACGTCCCTGCTTGCAAGACATACGCAGACAGATGGACAGAATATCTGCCGATGGGTATGATGTACATTCGACCAGCCCCAGATGCTTTCACGACCGAGCAGTATACCTTGGTCATAAGTTACCCGTCAACGTTTTAATCGTTGTTTCTAACCACTTATTCACTCGTCACCGACTTAGCGCAGTACGGGTCAGACTAATACGCAGGACATTCAGATCTTTCGTCCGGTTACTAGCCAAACGAGCGAGAACCGACGCCGGTTATAATATTCGTGTTCACAAGCACAGACCGTGCGATAAGATACTCTACGCACACGTGCTCGTGAAAATAGCGAAGTATCCATGCGTATATCCCAAAAAAAAAAATACGTACTGTCACCAGCATGACCGAAATCACCACACATATCACCCGTTCACCCGTCGACGACCAAGACGTTCCTTGGTCGCCACCACCAATCTGTTCATCAACCTATAACCATAGAACACGGGCCATGCGACGCGCTTCACCATGGACGCCTTAGGCGGGTGAAACATGCTCTGTTCATGCCAGGCGATCACGATCCATGCAGTGACCAGCGTCAGGACGATAGTGCTCTCAGCATACACGGCCAAGGTCCCGAGGGTACCGGGAACGAACTCGACGACGTTCATTCCATACACGGCCTGTCAATGTCATCTTCAATCACAATCGCGGATCGAAACAGGTGGCATGATCGACTCACGGAGAGATAGCTCGCAGGCAGGAATACTAAAACCAGATAGGAAATCTGAACCAACGATAAGTAGACCGAATCAGGGTTCACAAGGATTTACGCTCACCAATTTTGTCGCAGCAGAGTCGCGCAAAGACGCCTGGGCCAAGCCCTTCATAGCTTTGTTGTCCTCGATGTTGACAGTCGAAAATGCCTAGCCACATAGCATCAACAAAGTCCAGGGAGGTACTGCCGGAAACCAACCAGCCTCATCGCATTTTTCAATCGATCCGATTGTACCAGCCTCTGTTTCTCCAATCGGTCGATCTCAGCTATTAGATTCCCCGATTCCAACTCCAACAGTTCCTTGGAACTGTCTCGTTCAAAGTCAGAGATCGAATCGTCGTCCATGGCAGGATTCGGCGTGTCCCGCACGAATTCGACCGATTTTCGAAAGTCGGTGAGAAGCTGTTCGTAGTACAAGATGTGAGCTTGAAGTTTGTGCAATTCTCTCGTGTGCTGGATCTGTGTGGTGGCCGCGGTGGCTTCCTGGAAAACCCGATCTGAGCTCCGAATGAAGCATCGAGTAAACGCGCTCTTACAAGCTCGCCACTGAGATGCGCGTAAAACGCTTCGAGCGTCTCATCCCATGCATACAACGCATACCAGAGGATAGCCAGAAAAACAAACGTCGGATCCTTTGATTTTGCATAGATTTTCTGCCAGTATACACTATCGCCGGTCCTCTGCACAAGAGCCTGAAGGCGCCGAGCTGACGTCTTTTGGAGTTGTTCCGAATGATGGTGGTATGATATGATGATGTTATGTTTCACGTTGCGCACCATATGTATAGCAAGCAAATCTTGAACCAAAATCTTTTGAGCTGAACAATCATCATCGATGGGTACACCCGGTGACGATCTGACGGCTCTCAGTACATACCAGAGAGGACAAGAGGGGCTTGGGTATCGATCGTCTGCTTCCTATCTGACGCAGGTCAGTTACTTTTGGCTTTAACCCAAGGTCACAAATACCTGTGAGAGGCACTGCCATCTTTTCCGGTGGGTATTGCGTGTCACTCGACGGCAAGGGACTGAAGTTTCTACCGTCATACTTGTTCGTTCGCACAAAAGGGAGAACGACGGTGATATCTAGGCAACGTGAGCCAGACGCTGAAAATTGACATCGAAAAGGTCACACACGATCTCCTTTCATTGGTTGTGGATCTTCTTGATATCGCGATGGGATCCAGTTCGCAGAAGACGCAAAGAAAAAGGGTTCGATGCTATAACTGGTTGCCATGAGGACGAAATAAACGCCCGCGATGAGGCGACCGACATACCTCGCGCCCAACATCTGCAACACGTTCAAGGTGATATTTTCGATAAAGATGGCTCGAACGCGGAGGTTGGCATCAAACTAACGAACGAGTCAGACACGAGAAAACAGGGCATCAAAAAGAAAGGAACGCTCACCGGCTTTTGCAACTCGTCCCAGTACTCCTTTGCCGCTTCTGGGTCTGACGGTATTCGACGCACGTTTGCATCCCCCTCGCTCCGATCAAATTGTCCGTCCCGCAACACGTCCACCTTGTGTATTCGACACGCGTACTGATCCTTGCAGATCGTCAGCATGCCACAGCGGCCCACCTGCTCTGGCGTCCAGTTCCCGAAATGGCTCTGAGGATATCTGCTCCACGGAGGCCCGTCTACGATGGGCGACAGGGGTAGAACGCGGGCTGCGTCCTGGTCGAGGTCCATCCATGGCCATGGTGCCGACGGTGCTGCATGGCGGTACCTACAGACCGTCAGTGTCCTCTAAGCGCCAACCAAAAAAAAACCTAAGTGTGCACCTGGGTGGTGGCACCTTTTGGTCCTCTCGGAGATCGGACACGTCCCACTGGGCTTCAAGCTGAGGGAAGGTTATTTGAATGTGAGCGGACATTGTCAAAGAATGGGACGCTGATTGAGCGTGAGGGACATAACCGAATAATTAAGGCAACCCTGTACTGCATGATGCCAAGCGACACATGTCAACTATCAAACGTTTGACTCTGGATCAAGTGACACTAAATTATTATACATTCCGTGCTGGCACGCGTCGACCAAGTGCAGCGACCGCTTTCTTCAACAACTCATAACCATAAATCACCGGCCATCCAAGACGCTGCATGAGCGTCGCATTCTGTGGGTGAAACATAGTACGGTCATGCCAGGCAATCACACCCCACACAGTGATCGCCGTCAGGATGACAGTGCTCTCGATGTACGTCCACAACGTGTCGATGGGTGCGTATGGATTGATCTCCACGACATTCATTCCAAACACAGCCTACCGGCGCCGTCGTCAGCCACATATGGAAGCCGTGGCGCGAACAACTCACCGAGAGAAAGGTTGCGGGCAAGAATATCAAAATCAGGTACGAAACCTGGACCGCCAGTCAGCAAACTAGCGAATCAAGGCGCGTATGCTCACTAGTTTCGTCGACGCAGAGTCGCGCAGAGTCGCCTTGGTCAATGCCTGCATGTTCTTACTGTCTTCGTTGTTGACGGCAGAGAACGCCTGGTCGCGAATCAGCAGATGGTATATCACCAATGACGCAGCCAACGAACCAGCTTCGTCGCGTTCTTCAATCGATCTGATTGCACCTGCCTCTGTTTCTCTAACCGGTCGATCTCCAATATCAAGTTTGCCGACTCCTGCTTCAACAGCGTGTTGGAACTTTCTCGTTCGAAATCAGCGACCAAATCACCAAACATGGCGGGGTTCGGCGTGTCCCGCACGAATTCGACCGATTTACGAAAGTCTTGGAGAAGTTGCTCATAGTGTAGAATGTGAGCTTGTAGCTTGTGCAACTCTCGCGTGTGCTCCATCCCCGTCGTGACCCTGGCAGCTTCCTAAAAAATCCCGTCTGAGCTCGAATTATATACCCCGAACGGAATACCATCTCACCAGCCGCTCGTTCAGGTGTGCGTAAAGCGCTCCGAACGCCTCGTCCCAAGCATACAGAGGGTACCAAAGGATCGCCAAGAACACGAGCGTTGGATCCTTTGCCTTGGCATAGATTTTCGACCAATATACACTGTCGCCCGTTCTTTGCACAAGAGTTTGTAACCGTCTGGCCGTGGTCTTTTGAAGCTCCGAGTGATGGTGATACGATATGATGATGTTATTTTCCACGTTGCGGACCATATGTATGGCGAGCAAATCTTGTACCAAGATCTTTTGTTCTGAGAATTCGTCGACCGCCGTTAGCGTCCAGAAACAATGCCGCACCCGTACATACCAGAGAGAACGAGAGGCGCCTGCGTATCAATGGTCTGCTTCTTATCTGACCAAATGAGTCGCAATTGGACTGAAATCAAAGGCAATACCTGTGATGGGCGCTGCTCCCTTTTCTGTCGGGTATGGCGTATCATCAGATGGCGAAGGACTAATGTTCCTATGATCATATTTGACCGTGCGTATAAACGGGAGAACGACGGTAATGTCTAAACGACGTGAGCCAGACAGACCAGAAATCAAACAAATTACGCACGATCTCCCTTCCCGTGAAGTGGGTTTTCTTGATACCGTGACGGAATCCAGTTTGCAGACGAGGCAAAGAAGAAAGGTTCAATGTCGTATCTGGCCGTCGTCAGGGTAGGATAGACGCCGATCGCCACATCCAAACGCACCTCGCACCCAGTATTTTCAACACGTTCAGAGTAATATTTTCGATAAAGAGAGCTTGCACACGAAGGTTGGGATCAAACTACCATCGCGCTCAGACTTTTCTTTGCACGAGCCATGTTACATAACGTGTGCGCTCACCAGTTTGTTCACTTCGTCCCAATATTCCCTCGCCGCCTCGTCCTCCGAGGTTATCTGGCGCGCTTGCTTGTCCTCCTCCGCCTCCCCAAACTTGCCGCTCGAAAACACATTCACCTTGTGTATCCGACACGCGAACTCGTCCTTGCAAATCGTGAGCATCCGACATCTCTCCACCTGATCCGGCGTCCAGTTCCCGAAATGACTTTGTGGATATCCGCCCCACGGAGGCTCGTCTGCATCGTGCGACAGCGCAGGAACATTGGCCGCGTCTTGATCGAAATCCATCCATGGCCATGGCGCCGATGGCGCCGCATGGCGGTATCTGGAGACGGGTCACATGTTACGCCACATCGAACGGGCGGTCTGTCCACTTTACCTGGGCGGCGGCACCTTGAGGTCACTATGAAGGTCTGACACATCCCACGGGACCCTGCGAGGTCCTTCGGGGGACAGGATCACCGGAATAGCGGCCGTGGTCATTGTGGCTAGCAAAGAGACGAGAAAGCACGAAGTAGCGTCTATTAATATTGGCGAAGGTGGTGTACTAGCGCTTGACGCAGTGTGAACCAATCACCAAGGAGCGAGTGTCCGGGGGCGGGAAAAGACATCATAATACCAAACCCGTGGGTCTAGATAGTTCTATCAGGTTAGGACCTGAGAGATAGAGACCAGGGACGCGGCATTAGGATGGAGATCGCCGCATAACGACCAGTTCTACAGAAAACATCCTATGTAGCGGGAGGTCGCTGATAAGATCCAGCTCGAGCAAGTAAAAGTCAAGCTTGAAGCTAGACATTAGCACTCAATTGGCTGGCGTTAATGTCGTGGCATGGATGAGAGGCTCGGCTAATGTTACGTCATGTACACAACCCATATAACTGCAAAAGTGTATACGGAAATAAAAAACCAAAAACACGCGCACATTACCCAGATATCACCCAAGTATATACCTCACTAAACAGCGTCATCTTCGGCGACGGTCCAGAAGCGACTTCCTGGCCGTAGTCGCCAATTTCTTCATCCAAGCGTATACGTAGAACACTGGCCAAGCGACACGGCGAAAGAAATTATCATCTTTGCCCAAGTGGAAGGAACTGTGATCCTGCAGGGCGATTACGACCCACGCAGTGATCAGCGTCAGGATGATGGTGCTCTCGACATACGAGGCCAACGTCTCCAGCGTGCCAGGGTTAATCTCATTCACGTTCATTCCAAACACGCTCTACCGACATCGCCATCATAACTCAAGATCAGAGTCGAGCAAGCACGAACGACTCACGGAGAGAAAACTTGCGGGCAGGAATATCATAGTCAGATAGGAAATCTGGTGGCTCGCTCGTCAGCATCTCGTGGTAGAGCGCACAAGCGTTCACACCTGTTTCATGGCGGCAGAGTCCAGCATAGTCGCCTGGGTCAACTTTTGCATACTTCTGCTGTCTTCGATATTGACCGTCGAGAACGCCTGGTCGAAATCCATCAAACAAAGCCAACGGCCAAAGGGTCGTCGAACGAACCAACTTCGTCGCATTTTCCAGTCGAGCCAACTGTATCTGCCTCTGTTTGTCCAACCGCTCGATCTCTGATATCAAGTGATCCGATTCCTTCTCCAACAGTTCCTTGGAGTCCTCACGTTCACGTTTACTAACCGAATCGTTAGACATGGCCGGGTTCTGCGTCTTTCGCACGAATTCGACCGATTTACGAAAGTCGCGGAGCAATTGTTGATAGTACAACAGATGAGCTTGCAGCTTGTGTAGCTCTCGCGTGTGGTTGATGTTTGTCGTGGCGTCAGTAGCTTCCTGCAAGTATCGATTGAGTACGGACCAACTACAAGAGGACGTCGTCTTACGAGCTGCTCGCTCAAATGTGCATAGAGCACCTCGAGTGTCTCGTCCCATGCATACAATGCGTACCAAAGCATGGCAAGAAATACAAACGTTGGATCCTTTGATTTCTCGTAGAGCTTTTGCCAGTATACACTATCGCCGGTCCTCTGCACGAGGGATTGCAGTCGTCTAGCAGTCGTCTTTTGAAGTGCCGAATGATGGTGGTATGAGATAATGATGTTTTGTTCCACGTTGCGAACCATGTGAATAGCAAGCAGGTCTTGCAACAAAACATGTTGGCCTAAGAAACCGTCAGACGAAGCACGTGGAGACATTGCGACGCTCGCACACACCAGAGAGTACGAGCGGGGCCTGGGTATCGATGGTATGCTTTTTGTCTGGCTCAAGTAAGTCATCTTGGGTAGACACGAAAGAGAGACGAGATACCTGTGATGGGTGCGAGTCCTCCCTTTTCTGCAGAGTACGACGTATAGTTGGACAGCGTGGAACTGCCCCTCTCCTGCGGATTCTTTACTACACGTATAAACGGAAGAACGACGGTGATATCTACGGGGTAAGGTATGAGCCAGAGACCAGGCCTCGAACTTCATGTTACGCACGGTCTCCTTTTCCATGGTGTGGGTTCTCTTGATACCGCGACGGGATCCAGTTTGCAGACGATGCAAAGAAAAAGGGCTCAATGTCGTATCTAGTGGCCATCAGGACAAAAATAGACGCTCGCGACGATCGACCCACTTTTCACCCAATATCCGCAACACGTTCAACGTGATGTTCTCGATGAAGAGGACTCGAACGCGGAACCTTCGATCAAACTATCGCAGGTTTCGCATCACAACAGGATAAATGCAAAACGAAGAATGCTCACCGGCTCCTGCAGTTCGTTCCAATACGCCATAGCCACCTGTGGTTCAGAAGGTATGCGCCGCGTTCGCACCTCGTCGGGCTTGTCAAACTTGCCGTCTGCAAAGACATCGACCGTGTGTATCTGGCACTCATACTCGCCCTTGCAAATTGACAGCATGCGGCACCTCTCGACCTGGTCCGGCGTCCAGTTCCCGAAACAGCTCTGAGGATAGTAACCCCAAGGAGGCTCGTTTGGGTCACGCAGTAGTTCGGAGACGTCGGCAACGTCTTGTTTGAAATCCATCCATGGCCACGGTGCCGACGGTGCTGCGTGTCGGTACCTGCGCACGTCAACATGCGCGCACCAAAGTATAAGAAAAGGTCTACCTTGGCGGTGGCACTTTGAGCTCTTCATCGATGTCTGCGATATCCAGCGGCCGGGGCCGGTTACCAGGGAGCGTCACCGGGATAGCAGCGGTGGTCATTGTTGCGGATTGAAAAAGGGCGAGGGAAAAGTACCTGACACGCGGCTAGCTACAGTAATATCAGCGCTAGCGAGCGCCATCTCGGCAAGTAAGTAATAAAGTGACTTGTTACCATCACTGGGTACAAAATTACAACTAGGCCACCGCCCGCTTCTGTCCAGCAGAACGCTCTCCTCTTGACTTGCTTTTGCCGCTCGTCGCCTTTGCACCCTTGTCCTTGGGCTGCCTGAAACACATAAACTCGATGCTCGTCGCCCGTCGACTCTCCGCCAAAATCTTTTTCACATGGTCCAAATGTCCCTGTAAATTCTCGTCCCCAGGCCGTCGCGCATACGCCATCGAGATCGTGTTGTACAGGTCAGACAGCGTCTTGGTCGCCGTGGGCGAAACGTAGCGCGCTAGCGTTTGATGCATAAACTCGATCTCGAGCGTCGCCTGCGATGGGAAAACATCAGCTTTTGCCCTCAGCCGCGCGACCGGAATAGCCTCACCCGCAGCATGCCTCCCATCCCAAAACGTTTGACTTGCCGGAAACACCGCAGGGCTTCGTCTGCGGCGTCCTCCACGACCGCGTGCAGCACACGGTCAATCTGTCCCTCCGCAACACGACTGACTTGAGCATGAATCTCAACAAGCGTCATTGACGCTTGGTACATGTACGGCCGGATTTCTGTCGGGGGGAGTCAGGACCATCGTAGGTTCTGCAAGTTCCAGAGTCGCGCTCACCAGTAGGTTGTGGGGTCTCGTACCAGTCCATCTCACGATCCAGTATGCCTTCCCGTAGTGTCTTCGTCACCCTGCCCGACTTGGGCTTGACGTACGAATGAAACAATGTCCTGTCCAACTCTTGTACCACCTTGAGAAGAGTCTACAAAAAAAAATCTCGTTGGCGTCATTCCCGCCCACGTGGTCGCAAAATGTACATTACGATCTTCTTCCTTGGACACGCCGAATGCACTTTCGAGATGAGAAATTACGTTGGGAATCAGCGTCCCCGAAAGGTACACAAAATTGGACAACATGAGAAGCAGTCGGGTGTCCTGTGCAGACCATCAGACAAGTTAACCCTGACAGTCCCATCGTACCCACCACGTCGTTCAAGTCAAACGGTCTAGACGATTGTTGACCTGGACCCAATGCCTCCCCCGTCACAGTCCACTCAGGCGAAGTTAAACGAATCAGCCCATCTAAAAACGCATAAACCGCGTCCAGGAACGCCTTTGTGATCTTGGCCAAATACACGGGCGAGACTTGATTCTGCTGTATAGTCCGAAATGAAGATGAATTCGACGACAACTCGATTCCTCCGGCGATTTTCAGGGCAGAGGTGGTCAAATGTCTTTGAAACACGTCAAGCAGGGACATGAACTGCGTCACAGAAGGATCTGGCGTAGACGGTGCCCACGTTTCGAGGTGATGAAATACAGCCGCGTCTGTTGACGATCGTGTCAGTAGCAGGTAAAATGAAACGTCTAAAGCGACGACCTCGCAGCCAGGCACGGATAAAGATCTCCCCAAATTTCCACCTCGCGCTTTCCATCAGATTCCTAAGACTCGAGCTAGCCTCGGGAATGAGATCCATTCCCGTCACCTCGGTAGTACAATCTTGGATCTCGATGAGAATCTTGATCAAATAATGAGCCGTGGTCAAGGAGTTGGAGTGCCTCGGAAGCAATTTTGGCAAAGAGTCATTGCCACTTCGGTGCATCACGACCGCATCGGAGAGATTGAAAAATTCCGACAAGAGAGACACGTAGATCTTTACAATGTCGAGCGCCATCTGGCTACATTGCTGAGTGCTTCGTCGTGAGCCTGGCGACTGAAATCGTCACCGTGAGCATATACCCCGCGAGCAAGGAGCAAACATACCCGTTTGAACTTGCCCTCTATGAAGCTCCTAGCAATCTTCCAGAAATTAGGAAGCGAGGAGAGCAGCGTCTCCGACATGCTTTTGGTCATCTCAAAGATGGCCTCCCAAACTTCACAGCCTCCACCCTGGGCTAAGCACTCGGTGAGCGTTCGCCAGACCGCGCCTCGCATTCGACGACCTACCGATCGTCGCTTCGCATTGTTTCGTGTCGAGGGAAGCAAGGCATAGTTGAAGTTGAGATTTAAGGGATGCATTGAGTTCATCAGGATCGCCCATTTCGGGAGGTACCTGGCTCAATGCCTCTGTCGCAGCAATGAGCAATCGTCCCATCAACGACCAAAGAAGCACCCACTGTTGACGTTGTCGACTCCAGACCGGTACGACGCATTGATCTGCTTCAAAACGTGCGTATGCTGACTATCGAAATACGTCCATATCGGATCCTCGGACGTGTTCAACTCCATCAAAATCCTGTCCAAAACGATCAGAAAAAACAGTGCGTTTTGGGTACGACAACACACACTCGATCGTCTTTTCCTGCTCTTCGATGCTCCGACTCGGTTCTTGGAGCTTGGACAGCAACAGCGACTTTATTTCTCCCATGACCTTTTCGACGCTGACCCAGACCTTGTCCAAGATCCGCTTCTGCTCCGACTTGCCGTCGACCGACGAAGATGACTCGCCGGGGAGCATCTGTCCTTGGCGCGAATCTCGAAGAAACTTGCCCTTGTTGTACGTTCGCAACGCCGCTTCATACTTGCCCTGTAGACCCAAGTCACGTCATCACGCCGATCTACGACAAAACAAGCCGACCAGACCGCTTCGATCGCCTCCGCCAGCGTGCCCGGCAGACTGAAAAAGAACTTGGATCGTTCAAACACGGAGAGCGTCGTCCGCAGTCGTTGCGCCTTGGCAGAGTTTTCCAAGACGGGGAGAAACACTTGGTTAGCCTTGACGGCAGAACCTGTCGACGACGCGCGCGCCGTTCAGCGAGGGACAAGGAACGAGAAATCCGACGCGTCGGCCTACGTTTGAGATGGTCGATGAGCGGCTTGGTTGCATACTCGCTGGCATCGGACAAGAGACCGTCCCGCATCTCCGCATACAGCGCTTGATATACCGTGAGCGACGACACGGTGGGTGCAGCGATGGACATACCATCCGTAGATGCCTTGACTGCGACGAAGCGATCGAAATTGTCCTCGACAAGCACTCGAACCTGTTCTGACCGTGCGTCAATGGACGCCTGGAGGTGAGACATGCCCGCAGCCAAGTCTTGGTACGTCGCGTTGGGGTGGACCGCGGCAAGAAAGGCCTTGGGGTCAAACGACTTGGAGCTCAACGAGACGGCAGCCTCTATGCGTTTGTCAGAGCCGATTTAGGACAACTTGCAATTGCTCCTACTTGTTTCTGCGTCCATGCTTCGGAGACTGATAAAGGGATCAAAAGGTGTCGAACAACATGACGAGGAGCGCACTCGACGGCCGTACCCAGACCCAATGGATCGTCCGCGCCAACAGAGGCAACGAAACCAGACAGCAGATCTTCCAAGTCATCGTTTGCCTCTTCCCACTTTCTGTAGCGCACGTCAGCGTAGACAATTCACAAAACTCGGATGACCTCACATCGGATTGAGCGTGGTCAAGTTGTAGGCCTTGAGCAAGGACGCCTCGTCGACGCCAAAATCGGCCTTGCTCGCTGGCATAGAGAAAGTGCAATGTGGCTATGCATTTAGATTATGCAACGGTAATAAACTAGGTTAATCTCTATACGCCATTCCGACCGCCCCACGCTCACACCCTGAGCACCGTGTTAAAGACATGATCCCAAACCTTGCCTGAAACACACGCGTTCAGAAAGCGACCCAACACCGCACGACGAGACCTACTGGTGACGCCGAACCCGAGTTCAAAGTTCTTGTAGTGATGAGCCAAATGGTATTTCTTCATCTCCCTCATGTATGCGGGGAGCTTGGTGTGGTGTAGCCTGAAAAAAAAAAATTGGATACGCAAAGCGGGACACGAGGGATCGTACTCACGCATAGTGCATGCAGTCATACAAGACGTCTATAAAACAGTGAGAAATAGTATCACGGAGGTCGGTATACCCACAGAATGTAAATGCGCCAGATATGATGCCGTTTGCAACAGCAGTCGGGAACAACATGTGTGCAAGTCGTGTGAACGGTGCTTGGAGAACAGCAAACAAGATGGGTGGCATGACAAGTCTCAAACTGACAGCCATGAGCAAGACAGTTTTACGACGACAGCTCGACTCACCGATCCATTGGCATATAGTGATGAATACCATGAAGCAAGAAATGCAGCGTCAAGAACACGGGATGATCGGGCAAGAGATCGTCAATGTGGAAGAGGAAGCGATGCATGCCATATTCCAACAGGGTCCAGATCAAGTTTCCCAACAAGAAGCAGGGCAAGGTTTTGACGAGCGCGTTGGTCGACAAGAGAGACAAGGCGTAAATGGGAAATAGGGGTGCATCGCGAAACGTTGGTATGGGCAAAGTGAATTGGAGCATGGAACGCAAAAAGAGATTGGCCGCAATGGGTAGCCAGACCAGGGGTACCACGTACCATACGGTGCGGGTGCACAGCTGGGTGCACAGTCAACGCCAACGCCAGCGAGGTCACGGCTCAACTAACCTCAAGGGCAGTGGGACCAAACAAACGTGCCGACTCTTTCAGATGCCGTGGCTGATGGACTTGCTTGAGATAATACGACTTGCTGCAAGGAGGATGAATGCGCAACGGAGACGCGGCTACGGCTACACAGACCTAAAGTTGGCGTTCCACATTTGCCAGAGCAGCGGCTCCTCGAGGTTGAGAAACTGGGTCTTTGCAAAGTCTTGTGCCGAGTCCGTGTCCTCGGGGTGAAAATCGTCGGTCGCCTCCCAATCTGGAGCTCGTGTGAGACGATGGTGTGAAAGAGAAAGAGACGAGACGGACCGTCGCTCACGGTCGTCGATTCGGTGCCCAAACGACCGATGAGGTACTCTTCGAGCATGTCGTACGCCGAGTCCGAATGGTCATGCGAGTCCTTGTCCTGCATGATGCGCTCGACGTCCCTGCCGGCGTTGGCGAGGATGAGGTCGTCGCCGCCGGGGTGATCGGCGACAAAGGCAGTGACATCGTACACTTTGCCCTTGAGCGAGACCCAGCAGCTACTGGCGCAGGCGTGCGCTGCGAGGTCGTCGAGCGTATAAATTCGAACGCGCCTGGACATGGTCGAAACGAATGAAATTACACATCAGACCACTATGAAAAAGTACTCTCGGCATCTCGGCACACTCGCCCCGTCCCGCTCTCGGCCAACTCGGCACTCGACCGACGGAGCACGTGCTTCATCACCTTGCCGCTTGCCGTCTTGGGCAGTTCCTCCGCGAACCAGACCCACTCGGGCGCGTTCTGCGGGCGTGTAAGCTCAGTCACCGTACAAATACGAGTTGCATACCTGCGGGTTCATGTTGTCGCGGACGACGCGACGCACCTCTTCCTTGGTCGTGGTCGCGCCAGGCTCGAGCACCACCCACGCCCCGACGACCTCGCCGTACTTGGAATCTGGAACCGACACCGCCGCCGCCTCTCTGATGCACGGGTGTGCCGTCAACACGTTTTCGATCTGGACCGGAAACAAGTTCTGTGCAACGTCAGGCAAAAAAAACGACACATTAGTTGCCGACTCGCCTCGCCGCCACGAATAATAATGTCCTGATGGCCGTCATTCATCAATCGCCTGAAAACGTCAGACACGCACCTTGATCCGGCCAACGACTGCGGCACAGATCAGCATCGCGAATCGCAAGCGACCAGAGACATACTCTTTAGATAGCCCTCTTCGTCGATGATCCCTTCGTCGCCCGTGTGCATCCATACCACAGTTTCGTCTTCAGGATCGACACGCATCACCCTGCGCGTCTGCTCCTCGTCCCCCCAGTACCTGCCTCGCTCCGTGAACCATCGAAACACGGAGATGCGCAACACGCACCCCTTCTGAAGCAGATAGCCCGCGACACACAACTCTCCAGGCGTGCCAACCGGCACGATGTTGCCTTGTCCATCAATCACCTTGGCCCTCACATGAGGCTGTACCCTGCCCACCGTCTCCACCCGCTTGATTATCGGATCGGCAGGCGTCGACTGAAAGGACACCGGACTGGTAACGAGGTCAGTCCGTCCCCGATGCCGCCCGAATCAAACAATCCCACCTCGTTTCCGCTGCCCCCCCAAAATCAGTAAAGACGACGGAATCAAGGTTTCATCACCCACTCATGCCGTATGCGACCGTCAGATCCACCAGATTCAGCTTGTCGATCAGTTGCCGCATCAGATCAATGGGCACAGAGGACCCAGCCGCGATGCCAGTCCTGTTTCAGTACGCTCAGTCTCGACTCTCTCTCTCTCCCTCCCGGCACGCGACGCACCGGAGTCGACCAAAGTCCAGTTTCTCCCCAGCCTCTTGCCGACGTCGCATCTCTGACAACACCCCCAGAAAATGTGTGGGCACACCATGCAATGCAGTGCACCGCTCTTGCTCGATGGCCTCGACGATGGCTTTCGGATCAAACGACTCGCTAGGATACACCACGCACGCGCCATGAGACCAAGCAGCCAGATTTCCTAGCACGAGACGTGTGGGCGATTATGCGTCAGATACGTGAGGATCGATACGACACGGGAGTACTCATCGAAACAGTGAAACAGTGGCGGAACGTTGCCTGTACCGCACGTCGCGTCAACGTCCACGCCCGTCCACGAATTCCCCCCCTCTACTTACACAGAACGTCCTCGGGCGTGAACCGCATGCACCGACCGTTGCCGATACCATTGTTCAGGATGTTGAGATGCGTCAGCTGACCATCGCGCGCGTTGAGCCGCCACAGAAAACCCCACGACCCAGGCAGAAACACGCACCGAAGCAGCCTTGGGCGCGCCCGTCGTCCCGCTACACGGCGAAACCACGTCATCCCCACGAAACCCAGCAATCCAAACGACACGAGAACCGCCCACCTCGTAAACTGCAAGTTGATCACCTCGTCCGAACGCAGCTCGTCCGCGTACGCGCGCACCCGCCGCGCCTCGGCCCCGTCCGCCCTCCACATGAGCGTCTCCCGCCAATCGACGGCACATCTCGCGTCCCCAATCTCCTTGTCGTATTCCCCCGGATCCGCGAGATTGTCCACGACGACGAGGTGCCTCAACGCCGGGAGCGCCTCGCATTGGATACCCCCCGGTGCCGAGGCCCGCAGATCCGGCAGCGCATCGGACAGCATGCGGACGTAGCGCGAGCTCCGGAGACGCGGGACCGCAAACAGATGCGATACGCCCGCCACGTTGAGCGTGTTCACCTATACACACGACGACCATGGGGAGAGAGGGTAAACGTGTCAATACGACCCGCACACGCAGGGGACGACTCACGAGCTCGTTGACGCGGTACGCGGGGTTGAGCGTCACCAGTATCGCACCCACGCTCGCACAGGCCCACTGCAGCATGGCGTATGCGCTGCTCTCCCCCCCCCACCCCACCCGGACGGGGTCAGTGCGTTTACTACCAGGACGCGGAACTCGGGTAGACGCACCTGTTGTTTCCCATCACCACCGCGACGCGATCGCCCTTGCTCACGCCCAAAGACACCAAACCTCGTGCGAGCGCGCGAATGTGCCGGTCAAACTCGTCAAAGTCCCAGGCCAGGTGTGTGTCGACGCCCATGTTGGGCGAGGGCGGGCCACCGTGCGCCCGCGGGCGCTCCTGCCTGCACACGAGCGCTGCTCGGGTACCATGCTTTGCGAGGATCTCGTCTCGAAAGTAGACCGAGAGCGTTCGGCGTTCGAGCGGGGGTTCTTTCGGCCCCTCGACGGCGGAGAGCGTCAGTGATCGTGTCTGGAAACGCCTGCTCAAGATCGCCCGTGCGCTCGGAATCATGTGTGTGGATCGCAAGGTAAAAAAAAATTCGATAAACGCCCTCTATTGTCCGCCTTTACATACATAATGCGAGGTACAGTCTACAAATGCTTGTGAGGATCTATCCCTCAAGAGTTTCCACCGTAAAACATGCCCCACCCACATTGCTTTCAACGTGCCACGAAAAAAAAGCAGTAGATAAGGTAACAAATATGATAGATATGATAACAATGACATTACTAGTTGCAACTACTACTTGGATTCCGAGTATGGTGGTAACGACGATGTCGAGGAAGAATGCAAGAGAACTTGTCCCGGGTTGCTGGGAGGTTCCCATGAGAGTTGGCGAGGTGCAATGCTGGGCGTCACGGGGCGCGATGAATTGGGTGTATTTGCTTGGGAGCGGTTGTGCACTAGATGTGCCCGGACGAGATGACCCGCTGCAAGGGCACTCAAAAGAGACAACTCCCCGGCCATGACCGACGCAGCAATAATGCGAGCAAGGCGTTGAGCATTCGTGCCTGGCGCTGTAAGGTGGGCACCTTTGATCCCGAGCATCTCCAAGACCGCGCCTTGGGGTGCAAGGACGGTACCACCTCCAACAGTGCCCACTTCAATGCAAGGCATGGTAACAGTCATCAAAAGGTCTTCTCCGTCGTTAATTCTATCCAGGCGTCAGCACGGCATGGCGCGCAGAGAACAGCAGTCACGTACGGTTCCATCAAAGTCATACAATTTGAGCTCTCGACATTTTGCGCAGGGTCCTGACCAGTCGCGAGGAAAATCGCGGTGAGGATGTTCGCTGCGTGTGCGTTGAAGCCCCCGATCGAGCCAGCCATGGCACTTCCAACGAGATTCTTCTTCGTATTCAGGTTGCACAATGCCTCCACCGTCGTCTTCAACACAGTCTTGACTGTCTTGCCAGGGATGATGGCCTCGGCAACTACACTCTTTCCACGGCCTTCAATCCAGTTGATGGCAGCGGGCTTCTTATCCGTGCAGTAGTTGCCAGAGAGCGCAAGGGTGATCATTTCGGGGAAATACTGTTGCATCGCCTCGAGGGCCTTCTCTGTACCCTTGGAGATCATGTTCATACCCATGGCATCGCCCGTCTTGGTGGCGAAACGGACAAACAGCGTGCGTCCAGCAATGGCGGTCTTGAGTCTCTGCAGTTTGGCAAACCGGGACGTCGACTCAAAGGCTTCTCTGATGATTTCGTAACCTTCATCCGAGTCCACCCAGGCTTTCGCCTCGGCTGCCATCACGACGGAGGGGAAATCAATGGCAGGGCCACGTGTCATTCCATCATTGGTGAGCACCGTGGTGACACCTCCACCCGAGTTCAGTGCCTTGCATCCACGCGACGTTGATGCGACGAGAGTGCCTTCCGCGGTAGCCATCGGAATGTGTACTTGTTCCCCATCGATGGTCAGAGGTCCAGCGATGCCGAGGGGAATGGGTATGTATCCAACAACGTTTTCGCAGCATGCGCCAAACACGCGGGTGTAGTCGTAGTTTGCCATGGGTATATCAGAGTGCTCCAAAGTTTGGGTCGGGGTTGCGCGAGCTAATGGAATCAGCACATGAATGAATACGCATATGGATTACTCACAAATCAAGGCCCTCCGAATTCCCACAGCCCGCTCGTAATCCCCCAGAACCTTTTCCAGAGCATAAGCAGCGATTTTGCCGTTCTGCGCAAGGAGAATGATTTCTTCGTCATTCAGAGTTGACAGCGATGCTTGTACTGGACGGGGTCCATTTTCGAAAATGTTGATACATTCTTCCAGTGTGCGCACGGGAAGGTCGATGCGAGGCTCCTTGGTAACGATCGCAGCAGTTTGAGCTCGAAGCTTCATGTCCAGCAAGAACGCAGGCACACCGCTGCTCTCTTTATTGATAGGAACAGGCACGGGTGCAACGACAGGTTTGGGTTCGACGGGAGACGGAGGAGATGACGGACCAGACTCGGGCGTGTTGCTGGCTCCGGAATCGCCAGGTGTGGGCTTGGGAGGGCCAACCACGAACGAAGGTCTGCGGCGTATAGCGGTGGCCTTCACTTGAGGCGTCTCGATCCGTTCATCCACATCTCTATCCCTCTTGACAGCGCCCACTGACCTGAACCTGACGCCTTGCGGTTGCAGTCCTCTGATGGCACCCTCAGCAATACCTTTAAGAAGGTAACCATTGAGGATGACGCTGGCAGCGAGGATAAATACGATCCACTTTGAGATGACTGGGTCGCCAACAAGATTTGTCCAGCCAGACATGAAATTATCGATCATCTCGGTGGACCTAAAAAGTGCGCGGGGACGTGCCGGACCAGGAGGGAGGACAGTGATGTGTAGAGGTGGAACAACTTTGACGAGTACGTCAGCGGAAGAGGTTGACGAGTTGCTAGTGGTATGGAATGCAGCGATGGTGTCGAGCACACCAGCGATAACCGGAGAAGTGATATCGACCTTGTTCGATTCGAGCTGATATTCACCAAAGGTCGAAATGGAAGACCTCGATTCAAAATGGGCGATGGTGGCTGGTGCTAACGTGGTCGTGAAGTTGAGGATATGCAATGTGAGGAATGAGACGAGCTGACATGTTTATGAGAGGCAGTACAGAACAGCCAGAGGAATGATGGACATACCAAAAGAAGCTTTAGTCGGGCAACAGGATTTTGCTCGTTTGCATCTGATGGGGGGCTATTCTTGTCCCTGAGCATGGAACCTTTGGTGCCAAGCAACGTCTCTGAAAGTTTGTGACGAAGACCGTGGGGCTCCGTGGGCTGAGATGGTCGTGCCAGCGCACTAACAGTGCCTTCAGCTGTCAGGTTGGTGGTGCTCCGGGATCGGGTGAGTACGCGCGCGTTTTGGATCCGGCGGACCTGGGATGATCAAGGGTGAGCTAACGGTAACCCTAACCCGAATCCAAAATAAGATAAATAAATAAAAACAAACAACATACCTCGACCATAATCGTCAACACTGCTGCATAGAATGTGCCAAACACAAGGCAGTCCAATACCAAAGTCAGCGCGGCGAGCGCGCAAAACTCTTTCAGACCGACGACCTTACTTCTGGCGCCCAAAATAAGTGCAGCGATTTCTAGCCCATAGTCACGAAGGATAAGAAGACCTCCTGCTTCCATAGCCTCGAAGACGACCTCTCCTGCTGGCTTCGTCTGGCCCCTCCAGCGACCCTCCTTGACAGGACTGGTGAGATGGGGATGATTGAAGACGGCCTTGGCAAGGCGGAGTTGCTTATCGAACCCGACAGTGCAGACAAGGAATGGGAGAGCCTCTGTCAAGCTGATCGGATCGAGAGGGATCTCGAACCAGTGGGACAGCGGAAGCGCAAGTATGAACGACAGAACCGAGGATGACAGTATGGCCGTACTAAGCCAGAAGTTGGATCCCAAGGCTCGCGATGCCAGAAAGAGACGAATGAATGAAGCGTGCATCAGAATATATCCGGCAAGGACAAGAAGAATGTCAAGAGAATCGGCTTTCTGGAGCCGAGCAGGCGATTTAGCACATGTCATGTCTTGAACTGGGAAACGCTAACCTTTGCAAGTTCCCAGAATCGCATGATGAGTGCGCGGGCAGCATAAGCGATCCACTTGCCGCTCTTCATTTCACCGATAGTCTCGTCGGAGCGACTCTGAACCCGATACTGAACACCAAACGAATCCGCGACGAACGTTTTGGCCATGAGGGCATTACCGAAATCTTCGTGGGTACCGGGCACAAAAGACAAGGTCACGGTCTGGGGACCCGACGCTCGGCCAGACACGTCAGTGAGGCAATAATCTTGATCTGGTACATGGAAACAGACGGTGGAGTAGGATTCTCCGGATGGAGTGACGAAGACATCGGAAATGTAATGCGTCAAGTTGTCAATGGATGGAGCAAGGTGTGCCCAGTCCAGTGATCTAGTCACAGCCTAACAGCAGATGCTGATGAGTGCTACCATCGTGATAGTGATTTTGGTGGGGTAACATACAGGATCCACAGCCCTTGCAGCGGAAGCTTGGGAAAAAACCAGCTGCTGGAGCTCGAGTTTCTGCGTGAGCAGGTTGGATTGCCTTTTGTGATACCAGTCCTGATCGACGACGACCCAGTTACCATCGCGCAGCAAAGCATGGGTGGTGGAGAGAGAAGACGGAAAGGCGGGAGCGAAGAAGGCCGAGTGCTTGATGGCGTAGAGGACACGAAAGTAGGCGAGAGTGCCAATGATGAAAAAGGAGACTATTGTCTCGATGGGATTGAAGACGGCGCGCCCTGTGAGGGGCAGGAGAGGAACGCGCATGACGTAGAATGGAGAGAAAAGGCCTGACCAAGCGGGTGAGCCAGGCCAAAATTGGAGACAATGAAACGCACCTTTTGTAGCTGCTGTGTAATGAGCTGGTAGCGATGAAAGGACGTCCCCGTCGTCGCGGTAAGAGACGAAGAAGGACCGGCTGGTGAATGGCAATATATCGAGACTCGTCCCACTTTTATTTAATGTACGAATCGGCTAGCTGTAATGCACGACCCCCGGACACCGGCATAGCAGCCCGTTTCGGACATGACCGCCGGTGAGACAAAACGGCCGTGTCTTGCAAGAACCAGACAAGGGCAGTAGTACTTTGATGACACGCCCCGCCTTGTCTGTTTGCCACTTTGCTAAATAATTTTTCGTCGACGAGGATGGGGGCGAGTCAAGGCTGCATGTCTCAGTTCACCGATACCACATGTGCCAATTCCCGTAACACGTCCAGCTGCACTCTGAAACACCCGGCGACCTTGCCCACAGCCATCCACGACCGGCAACTAATGACGAGGTGCTACCACGTTAACCACGTTCTCTAGACGCCCGCTCCTGCCATTTCAAGTTCCCACCACTGCACCGCGTTCTCGCACACAACGTTCTCAACGGACGCTAGTCAGTTATAATACATGCTTATTACACTGCTCCGGTCCCGGACTCATCCCACAACCCGGTTGACGTTCGCGACTGTCCCTTGCGGGGAAATCGAGTCCGATCCACTTGCGTTCCCCAACGGGCGTTTTCGAAGACTTATACCCCTTGTAGTGCCACGTTTTTTTGTGCCTATACATGCACCGAATCGCTTGAAAATGTCCGAGTCGACCGCTCGCAGCATTTATGCACGTCGTCCACATTAGTAACTTCTTGTTCCGCAAGACATGACCCCTAATCGTCCGTTCGCGATATCGCCGCCGTTTTCATCCGTTCCTCTACAGAGCATAGTGTGCTGCATACCCCTTTGCTCCAATCCACGCCTTCTCAAACAGCTCGACGACCTCTTCAGACAGCGGACCCCCCTCGCTAAAAATGGAACCCATCACTTGTCTTTCGCGGACCAGATCCGTTGTGAGACATACCAGTGATTAATGTTTTTTTCCAGCTGCTTTAGGTTTGCTGCGCCAACAATGACAGCATCGCCTTGTACGAGAGCGCTGTGATGCTGCAGCCATCGGTGTGATGCTTCACCAAGATCTAGCCCGTGTCTATCCTATCAAGCAAGTATAAATATAGACGTCATCATCTTCTCATGTTATCGCGCTCACTAGTTCCTCCTTGAGTTCCCTCACCGCCGGTAGCAAGGGTGCGTATCTTGACCGTAATTTTGGTGCGAAACTACATGTCTGTGGATCCCATCTTCCTCCCTTCCTTGCATCCATGTCTTCCTCAGCAAGGATATTGCCAGCTAAGAGGCCGCCCCTTATCGCGAGTCAGCACGATGCGTTTGAAATAACTCGGAGATCGGACGAACGCCAGCGGAGAGTATGCGTAAAACTTCATCCCAAAGTGTCGTAGACAGGGAATTAGTCTGTTCGCTTATTCGTAAACAAGACGTCTTGATCTAGATCATCGCACGCACTCTGGTTCGGCGGTCCGTTGAATTGCATTATACTCACCCTGATACACACTGGGTTTCACCCATCCATTATGGGTGGCAATGCTTACGATCTCGGCCACCTAACTCAGACGCGGGGTGTACGTTGTCTACCGCCATCTGACCAAAGTGCCAGCTCACCTGCCATGAAGAGTAGTTGCTCAAGCCGAACTGCTCGCTGCGGAGGTAGCTTGAATCAGCCACACAGCACTAGAAGAGATAGAGATTATCCTTACAAGTGTCCTTCAGTGTACAGATTATTAATCGCTCGCAACGTCATCTCGACCGGGACAGTGGGATCGGGTGCATGCAAGTAGAATGTACGAATCTTGTACTTCCCGAGCGCCGCAAGAGACCTCTCCAAGGATTCTCTTATCCCCTTCTCAGTGAAATCACCGTGCTGGCCGGAAAACACTCTGGATGAAATGTGAGAAGGAAAGGGGCTGCGAACAAGTGAAGAAGTCAACTTTGTATCAACGACGCAGTTCCCGAGGTCCATCTGGCCCAAAAACTGGAGATATGGGTGTGAGCAATCGAGCGTGGACTAACTGAGGGCTATCTCACCTCTTCGGCAGTCCCTCCGCCGTAGAGACGGGCCGTGTCGATCATGTTGTAGCCATGTTTAACGTAACAGTTCACGATTGCCTGCGCTTCCTCCACTGTATGAATACGGGCACCATTGGAGTTTGGACCTGGTAGGCCAAACATGCCAACGCCCTTGACAAAGATCAGCGTTGGATCGGTCAAAGCGGCCGCTCGTAGTGAAAAGGGCGTACAAAAACGAGGGGAATCCGTGAGCACATGGTGAATGGTGAATAGTTGCCACGATCGTAGTCATGGCATCACATGTTATATATGGACAGTCCCTCTAGGCTGGGGTGGCAAGCTCGACCTCGGCTGGTTAAACAATGAACATGGCAGTCTGGAAGGAATCTCAAGCCACCAGTGTGGGGCCCGCTGACCCTCTCATCCTTCCAACGTCCTAGCCAAGTACACCTTGTTGACGGTCACGATGAACGCAGTCTATTATCAAGCGGTATGTGGTCGCGCGCGGGCGCACGCAATGATTCACTTAAGCTGTCACTAGCCACGCCAGTTCGACGTCCGTTCTGTGCCTATTCCAACTATCAATGACGACGAAATCTTGCTCAAGGGTACGCTGGTGGCTTATCGCAGGTATCTGAAACTCACCGGGAATTCGTATTTAGTGACGTGCTGTGGTATGCCCTTTCCATCCTCGTATAATTCCCTATCGAGTTCGACCGCAACAGGTATTTGTGGCACTGACAGCCACGTCCACGAAGGAGAATTTATCGCAAAATTCCCCGTACGAATCCGGTTTTTGTTCGATGTTTCAGATTGTCTCACTTGCAGGCGGTATGTACTTAGCTGATACCTGGTCACGAGGTTATCGGTGTAGTTGCGGCCCTTGGTAAGAACGTAAGAGAATTCAGGGAGGGTGAACGTTGCGTAGCTGATCCTGGGGTCACTGTACGTCACTTCCCCACTCATGTCCGTGTTCTCAGTGCTACAACAAAACTAATTTGCCGTATGTAGTGCGAACAATGTTTCTACTGTCGTCGTGGGCAGTCTCTCCTTTGCGAAAACTTCAATGGTCGAGGAGTCACGATGGCGGGCGGTTTCGCTGAATACGTCGTCTTGTGAGTAGTCCCAGCGGTTGTTCGGCAGCGCACGTCGTCCTTATATGGCCACCCCAGTGAAGCTAAGAAGGTGTACAAGATATATAACCTCACCGACGAGGAAGCGACCTTGATCGAGCCCGCCGCTTGCGCTATCCATGGTATGGACAAACTCAACCCGCCTGTCGGCATCGACGCGCTCGTTATCGGAGCGGGACCAACGGGTTTGATCCTTGCGCAGCTTCTAAAACTCAACGGCGCTTCTAGAGTGGCGATTGCCGCGAACAAAGGCATCAAGACAAAGATTGCCAAGGACCTTGGCGCAGCCGACGAGTACATCGAGCTGGACAGAATCGATCCCGCTGCGCAGTGGGAAAAGATTCGCACCGACAATCCATACGGCTTCGATGTCGTGGTCGAGGCGACTGGCAACGAAAAGGTGGCCAACGATTCCATCAACTACGTTCGCCGGGGTGGAACGCTCATGGTATATGGCGTTTACTCGAATAGTGCCCTCGTGCACTGGCCGCCATCCAAGATATTTGGTGACGAAATCAAGGTGCGGAATCTTTGTACGTTCTCGTAGGAGTCGCTCAACATGTCGCTAGATTATCGGGTCATTCGCGCAGACGCATTGTTTCCCTCGCGCAGTAGCCTACTTGGACAGTGGGAAGATCAACGTCAAGGGCATGGTGAATAGCTGTTGCTCGTAACACGCGTAGAACCGTTGGCTGATGGACTGCAGGTGACTGACGTGTATCGAATCCATGAGTACCAGCGGGCGCTGGATAAGATGAACAGCAGGGGGGCATTGAAGGTTGCCGTGAAGCCATGAGGTTGGCATACGCCCACCATATTACTAGTCATGAGTTGTCTACCCAGATATCCGCGATACTAATGATGATGGTCGTTTTACATGGATCTAAGTAGTATGGTCTGATGCGATTGCAGACCCATGGGTCGTTCTTTCGGCAGGTAGTTAGAGTAGAAGCGTTGATCGGCCTCGTGTCTGGACCAGCGTGTACCCCTGAATTACGGAAGAATTCATGTCGTGCCGAGCGCTGGTGTGGCTTTTGTGCGAGCAGCCTCTTGACCACCTACCTCAACGATGGACACGCCGGTGGTAATCAACATGGAGCCTATCCCCGAGCAAACCGGCGAAAAATACAGGGCAGAGCTCCAAAAAGACGTCTCTGACCTTCCAAAGGTCCCAGCGCCAATGTGAGTTGCAAACACTACATCGTATCTTGAAACAGAAAATTACTGCCGCTCGACCAGATACCGCCATGCCGCCCCGTCTGCGCCATGGCCCTGGATGGATTTTGATGTCGACCCCAGTGAAGTGCGCCCTCTGCCGCCCGGCCTCGGCGCTCGAGACATAGAATGGTGTAATTACCCACAAAGTCTGTTTGGAAACTGGACCCACGACCAGGTTGAGCGATGTGGTATCCTGAAGCCCAAGCATGAAGGAACATGTCATATACACAAAGTGGACGTATATGACTCGGGCGAATTTGAAAAAGGCGACGAGGGTAGGACTGTCCAAGTTGACCGTCCAAGAGATTACTGGGATCATCTCCAGACTCCCGTAAGTAGCGTCTCCACACTCTTGTCTCGGATGAAGCTGAAAAGACGCAACGACAGCCTCCTGCAAGCATTCGCGTGCGAGCGTTGTTTGTCGATAACATGACGGTGCCAATTCTTCAAATCTTGGGCACCCAGTGAGTGATGTGCATCACACATGTGAAAGCGGGTAGTTTCAACTACGGTTAGATACAATGTCGAGCCTTTCTTCTTTGCATCCTCCGCAAATTGGATTCCCTCGAGGTACCAAGAAGACCCCCAAAAAGATAAGGACCGTAAGTAGGCTCGACTTGCCCTTTATAATTTACTCACTCCTCTAGATATCACTGTCGTCCTCCCTTTTATCCGCATAATGAAAAACCAAAAACCGATTGCACGATCAACAGCACTCAGAAGTACGAAACTCACATTAAGCCAGCCGGTAGAGCAAGAAGACGAATCGCTTCCGTACGAAGGTATAGTTTTTATCGAATCTTCTGTGCATTATTTCATGCTATACATGCAGACGAAGAGCAGATCATTGATACTCAGGTGCCGCTCCTTCTTCCTGGTAAGTGTCTCTTTCTTCAAGTTCAACTTCTGCTGATATTAGGATCTAAAGATGGTAAAATCCTTCTTCAGGACCTGCTCGCTGTTCACATGCACCGCACTCCGAAGACTAGTACAATCATTTCTTATCATCCCAGCTCGGAACTACAGAGAACCTCTGCGAAACGCTTCCAATCTCTCGTTCAAAGGACAGGCGATAGCGTATACTGGTCGAAGATTTTCAAGGAGTTCAATGATCCCACCTTCCTCCTCCTTGCGATGCTCTGGTATGCGCTCTACGCATGGGATGAAGCTTTCGAGGTGCTATACCACTATATCAATACCCTAGTAAGCGTTTCCATCATCTGTTTATTCCCACGTAACCCCTTGTAGGAATCCCAAGTACTGAAGAGCAACGACATAAAACTTACGCGAGAGTTGCACAAGTTGCAAGCACATCTTCTGTACTACCAACAACTCCTTCGGGATTTCCAAGTATCTGTTGAGTTCGTCAGAGACACGCCTAATCCAGCGATGAGTGTTCTCGAGGAGGAAGAATTGAAACGTAAAGCCTCTAAAGAGCGGCTGCACCTGGAAGCCAAGAACCTCTTGTCCGAGATCCAGAGATTAACTGGACAGCGGCATATGTTGTCTGAACGGCTTCAGAATGTGATCCACCTAGTTCGTATAATGAGCTTCCTTTTCTGCATGCTTTTCACAACTTTCACAGGCATTTGCAAGTGTTAATATCGAAGACAGCAAAGCCATGCAGGAGCTAGCGAATACGACGATGATCGACTCTGCTGCCATGAAGCAGGTGCATCTCGTTCTTCTCTGTTGATTTACGATCACTTAATGCCTGTAGATTGCCTATCTTACGATGATCTTCCTCCCAGCAAGTTTTCTTGCGGTGGGTCGCCGACGTCTCCGACTGCTGCATGACTCACCCTCCGACAGAATGTGTTTAGTATGAACGTTACCGAGATCAATCCTCCCACTACTGGATCCCTCTACCGTTATGTTGAGGTTACAATCGGACTTACGGTCCTAACCACGTGGCTAGTGATAGCACTCCAGAAGGAAAGTATTTTCCTCCTGAAGGAGGAACCTGGTTTCATCAGGCGTGTTCTGTGGCCCTTCTTCTACGCATTCCACTTGATGTCCACTGCGATCAAAAAAATGCGACAACGTGATACTGAAACTCAACCTGTTCACCGAATTTTGCAACCCGTGAGTGTATTTTCGCTGTGTCAAGGTGAGAAATTGCTTATCGGGATTATCCGACTCGGATATAGGCGAATGATGTTGAATGAACTTGAGTTCAGTGGCTCGAACACGAGACCGAGACCGAGATGGACAGCGATACTCTGTAAATATATACCTGCGCTGTAGTGTGGACTTGCTACCTGGCTGTTGATCACATCTTTTAGAATCTATCACATGCACCAGTTTTTTTGGTCCCAACACTGTCTGAATCCCTGCAACGGACGGTTTGAATTCAGAACCTAGAAGTTGCCATCCAGATGCTCGGGTCCCTGCGAGACGTACTGCCTGAAACGCCAACCTTCCAAAGAGGTTCAACATGCTTGTTAGACTGTCGTGTCCGCTCGAAGGGAGTGGATTGTGTGGGCCATTTATTACGGGACGCCAGAACGGTAGTCACCGCTTTTATGATAGTTCATGCGCAGGGTTCAGAACCTTCATAAAGGTTTCGGCCATCCCACGGCTCAGTCCAACCCAATGAGACCGTTTTAGTAGTGCTTACCCTACGCTAATCGGGGCGATGTCATGGTGCGTCACACGCACATTCTACGCAGAAAATTCTTTCGAAGGTGGATACTTTATTCTGGCTCCGGTTTTCTGATGGAAACATCCTAGATGCTGTGTTAATCCACTGGCAGTTAATTCCGTGTCCGCTTCAAAGCGGCCTGCCAAAAACAAATTCAGCAAGTGCGTGCTCACCGTTCATCCACTGCACAGTCTTCCATACTTGTCCATGACCACGACCGGCACCGAAGCGTACCCGCTGACCAGCGGTGAACATTATAGACGGCAGTTCGAACAGAACGCCTGTGAATTCCCCAAGGTCCCTGCGCCAGTGTAAGTAGCTTGGGCAGGCTGAAACGGCGTGGTACGGATGCTCAGCCCAATTTTTTGCACATCGAGCAGATACCGTCATGCGGCGCCGTCGGCGCCATGGCCATGGATGGACTTTGGCGCTGATGCTTGCAAAGTTGAACGTCCCTCACCAGGACCGCAACCGGGCTCTACCTGGTACAACTATCCCCAGAGCTTGTTCCGTAACTGGACGGACGACCAGGTGAACCGAAGTCAGATGCTGTCTAAATGTAGCGATCGCGAGACGTCGACCGTACACAAGGTCGGTGTGCTCGACGACGGAACCTTTGACAAGCAGGCAGAGGCGCACGTCGTCCGCAAAGACGACGCCGCAAACCTGAAGGCATACTGGGACCACCTTTACGCTCCCGTAAGTAGCACGCGTGCTGTACGTCTGGCGACGCTGATTTCGAGTTGTTTGTGGCAGCCGCCTACCAACGTCCGGGCGCAAGCACTTTTCGTCGAGGACATGTCGTTGCCCGTCCTCCAAATGCTAGGCACAAGGTGTGTACCACCCTATACGCCACGACAGCCGCCTCACGCCAGCCAGATACAACGTCGAACCGTTCTTCTTTGCATCCGCCGCAAATTGGATCCCGTCGACATACCAGGAAGACCCCAATGCACTAGAGGATCGTGAGTCATCGTCGCTCTGCATTTGGCCACCTTTCTCATCCTCGTAGACATCACCGTTGTCCTTCCTTTCATACGGGTTCTCAAAAAGCAACGTCCGATTATGAGGACCAAACCAATGCCAACATTTACCTCTACTATATCTCAGTTTGCAGGAACGACCGAGGCGACGCTGCCCTATACGCGTGGGTTTATGCCTCGTCATCACACTTTTCGAATGTCATTGACCCGTGCGGCCTTATAGAGGAAGAACAAACGATTGATACCCAAGCGCCACTTCCTCTTCCAGGCAAGCCTGTCTCATTTTGAGTCGAGCCAATATAAGTATCTGACGTATACGAAGGCGACAAGGTTCTGTTCCAGGATCTATTGTCGCTCCACATGGTTCGAAACACTGGGCTGAGCACCATCATTTCCTGTCATCCCAGCTTGCAGTTTCAAGGAACGTCTGCGAAGCGTCTCCAGTCTCTCGTGCAAAGGACTGGGAATAGCGTCTATTGGTCAAATATATTCAAGCGATCCAAGGATCCGACTTTCCTCCTCCTTGCGATTCTCTGGTACGCACTATATGCGTGGGATGAGGCGTTTGAGGTTTTATTCTCCTATATAAATGCTCTTGTGAGGAGTAATTTTTTTTCGAGCCTCGAAAAATTTTTAAAAGCTTTGTCAGGAACATAAAGTTCTTTTGTCTAATGACATCAAACTCACGCGAGAGTTGCATAGACTCCAGGCACACATTCTTTACTATCAGCAACTGCTTCGCGATTTCCTACGGTCGGTTGAATTTGTGAGAGACACACCCAACCCAGCGATGAATGTCTCTTCGATTTCGCTGGCGGAACGTGAAGACTCAGCAAGACTCATGCGTGTCGAGGCAGAGAATCTCATATCCGAAATCATGAGATTGACTAGACAACGAGAGATGATGTCCGACAGGCTGGACAACGTTATACACTTGGTTCGAATATCTTGCAGTTTCTCCCTGAGCGCTCCTGACGTATCATTGTCCAGACATTTGCGACTGTGAACATAGAAGACAGCAAGCAGATGAAAGATTTAGCAGAAGCGACAGTGAGAGACTCCGCAGCCATGAAACAGGTGTGCAGTCCCCCCTTTTTCTTTTTCTTTTAACTAGCAGTCAGCTCACCTTTACGTATTAGATAGCATACCTCTCAATGATATTTCTTCCAGCATCATATCTGGCTGTGAGTCGTCAGTGTCATTCGCACTCTTCTTACTAAAAAAAGCATTTCTGCAGAACGTGTTTAGTATGAATGTGCGCGAGATTAACCCGCCCCCAGAACCGAACATGAAGACGCCCGATCTCTCCGTGTATATCATATGTGCTGTTTCTCTCACAGTGTTTACTTCGTGGTTGGCGATCGCCCTCCAGAAGGAGAGCATTTTCCACTCGAGTGACAGTGGTATCTTGCAGAGAGTTTTGTGGCCTTTTTTCTACTCGTTCAGTCTCTTAACCAAGAGGTGGTTTGAGCGCCCTGCCGATCGTTGCCCGGTCGAGAGTCGATCTCCCGAGGCTTCAGATGAAAAATTTCTGTAGACATGGTTACAATTTGCTAGTCATTACGGTGATTATCGTATCCGATATGCAATTGCTTTTTTGTGAGATCCCTATGTTTTATCTTGTGATCGGCGATATGTTGCTCGGTCACAGTAGTGAAGAATTATTTCTTTGTCGTTATCAATGCCATCACCGCTCGAGGGTGGGAACGCAGTCCTGAAGCACTTGCTCCGTGAGGACTGGAACAATACCCTTTGGTTGCCCTCCTGGACCGTCCAGGGCTGGAGCCCAGATATTCCAGAACATGTTAAACCTATTTCTCGGCCTGCTCCTCGTCGTTTTCTTGGTCATTCTCTACGGTTATTTCAACGACAGGAAATTAGGCCAGCTTCCCTCTGAAGTAGCGCTCGTTTTCTCGCCAAAGCGTCTTTCACCTCAAGTCGTGCGCACAGCAGCCGAGGCATTGTCACAAAATCCCGTCGTCATCAAGAACTTTCTTCCCCCAAAGACCGGACGTCGGTATATCGTTGTCGGTGGCGTACGTCGCCTTGACGCCATCTCTGTGGTCGAGTGAACTAATTCACTTTTCCAGGCCGGATTTTTGGGGGGTTGGATCGTTCTCCAACTGCTAGAGCGTGGTGAAGACCCCAAAAAAATTAGAATCCTAGATATCCGCCCTCCCACGCGCGCAGACTTGCGAACCGGAGCCGCCCAACAAGTCGCGTTTTTACAAGTCGACGTTTCCGATGCCGTTGCCGTTTCTACAGCCTTCAATGCGCCTTGGCCGGACACAGAAGGAGAACCCGAGGTTACGGTGTTCCACGCTGCTGCCAACATACGCTTCTACGAGCGTCACATCGCGCTGCTCCCGCGTTCCAGCAACGTAAATCAGGTCGGCACGGCCAACGTGATCAACGCGTCCAAAGAGATTGGCGCAAATACCCTCATCTATACCTCGTCCGCGTCCGTGTCTATCCGCAGCTCCCGATTTTGGCTGTGGCCATGGGAAATGCGACCAGCGTTCTTCGTCCAAGTATACAACGATGACGACACCCGTCTCCCGAAACAACACAATCACTTCTTTTCCAACTATGCTGTTTCCAAGGTCATGGCCGAGAAGACGGTTCGTGCTGCCGACAAGTCCCCCACGAGCAAGTCACACACATTGAGGACGGGCTGTATCCGTCCTGGCAATGGCGTGTTTGGACCTGGAGGGGACATAATCTGCGGGGCTTATCTCGTGCGGAAGCACAACCCAACCTGGGTACCGAACATACTCAGCTCGTTCATTTATGTAGAAAACTGCGCCCTCGCACATCTTTGTTACGAGCAGCGGCTCATCGAACTCGAAAGAGGATCTTCCAATCCAGATATCGGTGGCCAAGCCTTTACAGTCACGGATGCAGGTCCTCCGCTTACCTATGGCGATGTCTACCTCGCGCTCAACGCGCTGGACGAAGAGACTGTATTCCCAGTCTTCTCCGCCACGTTCATGCTCGCGCTATCGCAGATCATAGAAGCTGCCTACCTTTCCAAAGCGTTGCTATCGAATTCAACATCGTCTATCGGACGCGCTATCGCTAGGGTGATACCCGCTATTTCTGGGGACATGGTCAACTTGCAGCCTGCCATGTTCGCTCTCCTGGGCGTGCACGTTATTTTTGATGACTCTAGGGCTCGTCTTCCTCCAGCCAAGGGAGGCCTGGGTTACTACGGACCATATACGACCCTCGAAGGGATATGCAAGACTGTCGACGAACATTTCAAGTCGGACAAGAATGGAGAGGAGCGCTCCTTATCCGGCGGAGTGAGCTTCGGCTTTGGGGCGAAGAAACCAAAGAGGAAGAGCGTCCGCGAGCGATTGGACGTAAACGCGGTGACTGCATTGAATTAGTATTTACTAAGACGCGACTATTCTCGAGTGGGAAACTACTACTGTAATTCGAGACTAGTCAGTGTTCTCCCCCCCTCTCTCTCTAATATAGAGCCTAGACACGCATCCCCGCATCGAACTCATCTCGGTCCCCGTCCGTCGGGCATGGCGTGGCGAGTTTGCAGCCGACATCATGTTCTATTCTTGGGGAACAGACCAGTCCAACCATGGGACGCCAATTAGGGTTCACACGGTCAAAGATGCGACTCGTTGATCTGTTCGTCAGCTACAGAAATATGGGCACGACAAGCTTGACGGCTCACGCATTTATGGTGACGGCACCTCCGAAGAGGTAAGAGTGTACCAAGGCCCTCGAGGGACGTGAGAGGCTGATTCCGGCATCCTCCTTCGCAGTTCATTGGTCAGCTCGATCTGAAAGCGGATACAACGTCGGTCTCTTGGCGCGTGCTTCGCGTCGACGTACGAAACTGATGAGCCTGATAGAGTATGTCCCATGGGATTGGGTAGCACTCAAAGCAGTAAAGGTCAAGGAAGCACTGACAGGATCGATCGATTCCCAAGGGAACGTCAAGATCCACACGTTCTACCTGCATGGTCCAGATAGGACCACACCGATCGAGGAAACGCTTCCGTGCGATCAAACGATCTACACAGGAAGGGCTCTTCGATCCGACTTTTGCAGCATGACGATTTTCGCAGATGCTAGCACACAGCGAAGAGTTTTGGGTTGAGCAACTGTGCCTCTTGGGAAGTGTGCGTCGTCGTTCGAACTGGCGTCCACTCGGGGTCGGATCCACGATGTTTCAGGTCGCTGAAACCGTGTGTACGGCGGAAAAGCATGGCTGGATCAAACCAACGATTTACCAGGGTTTGTACAATGACATTGAGTGCAGCGTCGAAATGGAGTGCGTACTTTTTTAGTGTGGGCATGGCGGTTGAATATGTGAGCTTGCAGAATTTTAGCCTTGTCTGAGGTACTTCGGAGTCCGATTCGATGCATGCAGTCCATTTGCGTGTTACTATTTCTTCGTCTCGTCTTATCACATGGACTTATCCATGTTCGAACAGGAGCGGTGCGCTTGCCGGACGCATACCGACGGAGACGGACACCAAAGAACCAAGCAGTCGATGGGACCCCAAGATCTCCAAGACTTACGGCCCAATGTTGCCCACAGGAAGGGAACCGAAAGTCTTTCTGTTAGTCACTTGTGTTGCTGCCTCCGAAGTGACCGTGTATTCCTAGGACAAGAACAATATTTCTCTTTCAGAGGCTGGTTACAGCACCACAGCAAACTCGATCCGGAGGCCGGAGACCAAATTACCGTGGGGGCAAGCAATACCGTCCAGTCGGAATATAACCTAAAGGAGAGATAGGCGTATTTATACATTGCATGGTAAAGCATTCTGATCGGGAGAGTTTAGTACTGTAACGGAAATCCTCTCACCGAGGAGATCGTTGATTTCCTGGATAGTACTGGGTGAAACCAATTTCTCGTAAATACTTCTGGTAATGGCCGTTTGTTTTGGGTACATTCACGATCAAAGAACAAAGCATTCTCGTCATTTGCAAGAATCACAAAAATATGACGAAAGGGAGATCGTGTACGCCGAACACGGGGGTGGAGCCTACACCAAAGTAACAAAACCTTTTTTCCACGTTGAACTCTCCCTCGGCGATACCCTACTTGGAATCACGCCATGCATCAATCTGCAGAAAAAGTATGACAAGAGGGAGATTCGAACTCCCGCCTCCATTCGGAGATGAGAAACCCGCCTACGCAGGCAAGCTTATACAAGCTTGAGTCACACGCCTTGGACCGCTCGGCCATCTTGCCATGTTCGACAAAGTGACTGATGTTATAATGGCAATCCATCAGATCAAGCCACCACCCATCAATTTCTTGTCTCTTCATTATTCCATTGATGGGCCACCCAGCACAGGTGTTTCAGGTACATGGCGTTGTTCTTTTAATGGGCTTGTCATTTCAGACCGGCAGAGTTCCGACCGACTCGAGAAGTCCTAGCAACGGTCGCTTCATCAAGCAGAGTTTAACCACCCGCTAGAGTTTATCCAGGCCTGGACCAGCAACGCATGGCGAGGCGTCTTCTCCAAACGCAGCCAACTTTTCGTGGCCGACATGGATTGGGTGGCCACTCCAGGGCACTGGCACGTCCCCCATCGACGGCGACTTCTGCATCCCAAAGTGCGTGCGGGTCTCAGCTTCTCGCTTCTGAAATGATTTCGCGAACGAAGCGATTCCAAACTGCGACCTAGCCTCACCTCGAGCATTCATGTTCGGAGAACAAAGGAGTCCCTGCGCTAAAAATCATCATGTGATGACAAGTTACATCGAAGCCATGATCACATTGCATCAAAAGGCATTACAAGATGGTCACGGAATCTGACCGCCCAAACGTAACCATGCTGTATTCTGGCTTATCCTTGTCGGAAATCATCAGCCGTTCTAAATATTCAAGTCGGAAGGCGATGTGAGCAATCCATTATCTCCATTCGTGTCTCTGTCATGCTGGGCATCGTCCGAGTCCATGCCCGAGCATACCGTCTGGCTGATCCAACTCAGTCCCCAGGCGCCCGCTCGGGCCATTATCCAGAGCACCACCCGCACTCCTGGAATGAGTCGTACCACATCACGTAAGTCCCAGACGTCCCGATGGTACGTGATCTGGCCTTGCTCGTTGAAGCACAGACGTGTCATGACGGGGAGTTGGAAATGAAGTGGCGACGGCACGGAAATTGGTGTACCAGGTACCAGAAGGGATGGAGGATCTGGGACGGAGAAATGAAATTGAGATTCTGCGGGGGAGGTGGGTGGACGGCGCAGCATCAAGGTTTTGGGTACCCTGTAGGTGGTATGAAGGTCGGGAAAAAAGAGGACGTTGAGCGTGTAGTCAACGAAACTCTTCTTGTGACCATCTAGGACCACGGTATCAAGCAGTGTTCTCGGAGATTGAAAGAAAAAACGCACCAAAGCTCTCCGTTTCGCTGATATCATCTACTTCCGCCCATATTCGGATAGCCTTGAACCAAGGGTCGCGTTTATGTGGTGGACGAGTCCTCAATATGGCGTAAAGTATCGATAATGGTCGAGGCACATCAACCGCGCAGCAGCGACGGGTGAGAACATGAATGTCGGAGATGAACGCACGGGACGTGGCAGTTATCAACGGGTTCTCGTATCTGATAGGGGTCGCGTATTATTGTCCTGCAGACAGGATGAGCGGCGAGGACAACCGACTTACACTGCCTTGACTGTCAGGTTACCATCTCCGATCGTCATTATGAGAGTGCACACACCTGCGCGAGAGTCGTAAAAATACTCTGAAGTATCGAGAAAACTGGGAAAGGTAGCATCGTGCCCGCGGACTTCAACTGTCGTCGAGCTTCTTTGGATGACAGACAATTCCCCTATGGAAGGCGCCGAAGGAGATTTGTGTGCCCTCGGGGAGACAATGTTCGGAGTCGTCGCCGCCGGTGGCTCAGATGGGCTAGCAGGATCTAGGGGCATCTGGGGGGTGTCGTGAGCAGTTCGTCAAAAGTCGTACGGCGAGCCAGCGCTGTAATGAAAGGCTGGCTAGAAACGAGTAGACATCGACGAAAAGTGCAGAAACAAGGCAGCAGAGCACAGAAGATCCACCAATTTAAAATTACCTTTTTTCGGTATTCACCACTCTCTATGCATGCATGTTTTGGGTATATATTATATGTTGTACTCTGTTCCAAGTGTGCTCAATACCTATCACACTGACCCCTCAGTCAGCCGTCTTCTCGACGATCGATCATAGTCAACAGTCACGGAATGTTCGACGTGAACCTGAACATCCAACTCCACCTCCCGCGGTAGACCCGGCCCAAACTCCAAGTCAATCGGAGTCTTTTGCATATCCCCTGGAGAACGTAATGCAGTGATAATCGATCGCGTTGGCGGTATCATCGGACGTGAGAGGATGATGTTGTCGAATTTTGCCTCCGCGGGCTCAGAGAGTTCTGTAAGGTTTGAATAAGTCTTGTGAACGGCTTTAGAGTGGAAGAGAATAGCGTGCCTCTTAGATGAAGCAAGATCCGTTGACTCATTATCCAAGTGACCGCATAACCCAACGATGCGCTAAACGTAATTGGTTGAAAAAAGATGCTAGTAACGGTACATTGACACTCACCCTGCAGACTGATGACCGCCGGCTTACGGTAAGTCGCAGATTGAACGGAAAACGATGATTTCCTTACCTGTACAGAATCATCACTTGCCCGGTACAGGATTAGGTTGAATACATTGACAGCTTCGGGGTGTTCAGCGGAGGGAAAGCATAAAGCTGGGAAAATACCTCACCTGTCAAAATCAGGAAATATCCGAGTCCATCATATATCATTCTAATGGAAGACAAACATGAGGCCTGTGTCGCGGGTAGAGCAGGCCAAGAACCCTTACGTTCTGATCAACCGAGATAATCTTTGGAGGGCGATTGAGCGTCCACGACAAGAGCGGAAGAAATTCGGGGACCAACCTCCCATTAATGGCGTTATATCGCACAAGGTAGACTGTAGAGAGGGATAACGTTCCGGTATCCCAACAAATCGATACGAGATAGTACACCCATGCGGTCCGAAGGGTACCATCATCCCCAGGAGCGCAACTGATGGTGGCTGTTAGAATAACCTTGCGGTGATGGCCCGATATGGACTTACCTCCCCTATAGTTACCGGCGCATAGGATCAATCGTACCCCTATGGTCACTATAGCAGCCATGAAACTCACATTAGCCCAAACCGCTGTCATTTGATTCAGGGATCCCCATTTGGTATCAAACAATAGAAGCACTCACGAACACGATGGTACAAGTTGGTGAACCAATCAAGCTTCGAAAGAAAATATTTTAGCAAAAGGATGCCTCGAGCTCGGGAAAAAGAACCCACAATGGTCGTAATGACAAACGCAACGACGAGGCCGATACCAACGCCCCTTTCCCTCCGAGCAATATTAAATGTTCTTTTGATAGGATGTTGAACAAGCCAATAAAAAAGGGACGAAACATGCTTACCTAACTCCAAGAATAGTTTGCGAAATCATAGTTTGCAAGACTGGAAACTCGTCGGCGAAGCTAAGAAAACGGTCCTGGGGCGAAACATACCTTTAAAGAAAGGTGCTACTAGGTAGTATTTATTACATGACTCAACGGTGAATGACGTGGCGAGAACACCATAGTTGCTGACAACCATGACAAGAATGCTAACATAGCTGGGACCTCGGTCAGATACAGGGAGATTCCAAAGGAGGCGCGACTCACCGAATGAGAACGAAGAGAACGCAACCCAGGCTGCGCGAAGCGGATGCTCAATCCAATCAGTTCGGCCCAACTTATGATCAAAATACCTTGGGCGAAAAATGTTTGTTTGACTTTGATAAAACCGTAACTCAGCGGGCAATGTGATTAGGTAGCTGTGTGTCGCCAGTGATGAGAACAAGGGAGTAAAGGGGACTAAATACACTCACTCATATCCAGCGATCGAGAGCGAGACGACTCGAAGGTATCTTTCGGTCTCAGTCCCAACGCTCATCGGGTAGGTCGCAAAACAGGTTGGGTGGCTGGAGCGAGTGAGCTAATTTATAGGAATGTTGTGTTAACATACCAATGCGGCAACCTGTATGCTGCCGTTAGTTAAGTAACGAGCAAGGTCGTTAAAGTGTCCGATGGCGGATGGGGCTGAATGAGATCTGAAGGCACTGCCCATTTATCCCATCACATGAAACTGTAGAACGAGTTCCGCCCATCCAGTCTGGACTCAATCTGGACATGCTCACCAATCACACAGACAGGCTTCCCCAGAATTTCATCCGCATTTTCGTTTGAAATTTTGCTGACAACTACAAAATATCCGACGGGCGTCCGATTCAGATGTCAGTTGCCGTCCCTTACGTTCACGTCGGACAGCTTTCATTGGCCATTTAATTACAAAAAAAAATGTCGACATCCATCTTCTAGCTCCTAAACACCACTACGCCCCGCGGCCTTGATTAATGAGCCATGGTTGAGCGCAGGCAGGCGTTTGCGCGATCCAGGTGAGCTTGGCTCCGGCAAGAATGCAGCGCCGACGAGCCAAGCTAGATATAGTCCCATTAACTCATCAGAAACGGTGGATCCCGTAGCGGGGTTTTGACTTTGCGCCAACAGTGCGGCGGTGTTGGCATCATCTAGTTCGGGTGCCTTCGTGCTCGTCGGAAGATCGTCGAGAACAAAGTGGAGCAGCGGGAAAAGTGCATTATCCTGAACCTCCATGACATGCTTCTCCAGCTCTCGCCTCCATACCAGGTATTCGCATTGTCGCGTCGAGAAGCCGTATTCTGCGAGTGACGAGAGCAAGTTGTTGAACGTAGGGAGTGGATTAGCAACGATATGTAACACTGTTTGTGTGGCGTTCGGTAGTGGCGCGACTGCAGAAAGTGCTATGCATCGTGCAACATGGTCGACGGGTACCATATTAATGGTGTTGTTGATATCAGGGACGAGTCCCAATTGGACGCATCCCTTGACCATGCGCCAAATAAAGTCGTCTGTGTTAGTTACTGCCGGGCGCTTGTTAGGCGGAAGATATGATCATCCGGTGGAGCTCAATGCGCGTACCTGCAGTTTTTGAATCTCCGACTACATACCCGGGGCGTACAATATGTCCTTTCAGCCCTCGTTTCCCCGCTTCGAATAGCAGTTTTTCGGAGACCCATTTACTTTGTCCATATCCAGTCTTCAGGCCGATTCTCGCACCTTCGAGATCATCATTCTCGGGTACACCCCTGTGCTTACCCGAGTGTGACAATAGGTCAGAGAGCCGGACATAGTGCTCGGTGTCGATGGCCGACGTCGAAGAAACGAAAACGAAAAGCTTTTGCTTTGTCGTTGAAGCGAGGTCGACTGCTGTCAGGGTCCCAATCACATTCGGCGACCGGAGTCTTTCGTATGGGTAAACCCAGTGTACCTTTATGATATACTTTTTTCAGATTGAGCCCACAAGAAACCCAAAGAAAGACGAACCAAAGCGCCGTTGTGCAACACAACATCAGCTTTGGCTGCAACTCGGGCCCAAGTACTTTCGTCCATACCGAATCGTTCTTGTCCGAGGTCCCCGATAACGGTTTCGAGTCTCCCAGATGTTACCCATTCCTCGTCCCAGACCCCACGATCTGACGATCCTGTCCTCAACCGTTCCAGCCCATTTTCAACGGAAGACGCGCGAACGAGGCATATGACTTTCTGTACCCTCTGCTGACGCTGAAGGAGATCACGAAGAACAAATGCGCCGAGGTACCCAGTGGCTCCTGTGAGAAATAATGTCAAGGCACGCGTATCAAAGTCGGAAGGCAGTGGCTCGTAGGAATCGCATAGGCGGGGAACTAGTTGTTCGAAATCTTGACCATATTCGACGATAGCAGACGTAAACTTTCTTTGCATGCCGTTTGCCACATGCACTGGTGTCGGCGGAGCAGATATGGAGTCTTGATGGGCGATACCAAAGTCTGGGTCACGTAATGTGTCGACGGCAGCTGCCAAACCGTTGATGGTCGGTTGAGCGAAGATGAGACCCAAAGGCGCTTCAACGACGAACACCTTTCGTATCTCGAAGATAAGGCGAGTTGCCAGGATGGAGTGCCCTCCAAGATCGAAGAAACTTTCGTCTAATGGCATTATCTCTGGCGGGTTGGGCAACACCTCCGCCCATATCGAACACAGTTTTTCCTCCGTAGGACTGATAGCCCTCTTTTTAAGGCCATTCGAAGAAGCTTTGTTTTCGGCATGAGTGACATGTGCGTGAGCTGTATCTGGGAAGGGAAGTGCAGGTTTGTCTATTTTGCCATTGGGGTTAAGAGGCATGCGATGGAGGGGAACAAATACTAGCCGGGTACAAACAGTTAGCCGAGGCTCCGTACGAACGAATATCAACGCACATGTGGGAATGCTATAACTGGGCAATTTTTTCTTGAGATGTTCTCTAATGTCTTTAATAAGTCGTCTGTACTTGGGTATGCTCTTGACACCATCAAGTTCTTCATCATCGCTGAGCTCGCTCGTGAAACCATTCAACAATGCGCCATCTAGCGGTACAAAGTAGCTGACGAGAATTTTTTCTTCATCCTTGTCCCTCCGTACGAGGGTCACGTTTTCGCGAACGAGAGGGTGTTGACTCATCAAGGTGTCGATTTCGCCAAGCTCGATTCTGAAACCACGTATCTTCACCTGATCATCCGCACGACCTGTACATTCAACTCGACCATCCGGAAGGTAACGCCCGAGATCGCCCGACCTATACATCCGATCACGAATACCCTTCCAGTGCCGCGACTCAGGTCCAGCAAGACCATGTGGTGGGTGTAAGATGGTGTCTTTCCAGGGTGGAGACGAGGAGGCAAACCAATTTGAAACGAACTTTTCGGCAGACGCCTCAGGGTCAAGGTACCCCTCCGCTAAACCACCTGAGCGCACGTAGATTTCCCCCATTTCGCCGACGCCACATGGGACAGTCTTGTCGGACCGATTGACAACAAGTAATTGAACGTCTACCATGCCTTCACCAGCCGGCATGATGTCTTTTTGAGTAGCAAGGAAAGTTGGGTCTACAGAGACGGGTGGAATAGAGAAATATGAAACCGCACGCTGGGTTTCGGTTGTTCCGTACATGTTAATGATATTGACATTTGCAGCAAGAGACTGGAGACGAAGACAATCACGTTTAGTGAGAACGTCTCCGACGAAGAATGCGTTGCGGAGAGAGGCGATTTGTCGAGTTGCTTGCGCGGAGAGAAGTTGACCCATTGCAGGGGTAAGGTGAGTAACGGTGACCTTGTTGTCGTCCATCCATTCTGCGAGTCGACCTGGCGTCCCAATGTCTTCTGCTGTAGGGACGTAGAGCTGGGCACCAAAGAACAGAGGAGTGAAGACTGGAAAATGTGAAAATGTGAAAATGTGATGCAACCTACGTCACTCACTGTCTCGCTGGATAGGATCGTGAGCGATACCACTGAGCATTGTGAACTTGGAAAATTCTCCCAGCGTAAATCTCTCGCCCATCCAAGGGAAGAAGTGGGTCAGACTGTAGTGACGCCCTTTGACCCCTTTTGGGATTCCGGTGCTACCAGTCGTGAAGGACAAGGTACCAATACTGTCGGGTCCGAGGATGACATTCGGGTCGGTTTCGGAGAGGTGGTAGCGTGACTTGAGTGTGTCGGTGCCGCTGATGATGCCGCCAAGGATTTCACCAGTCGGCGCAAACTCGAGTGCGGGAACTTCGACGCGAATTTTGAGATTGTTTGAGAGAAATTCTCGAACACTAGGCCCGATGTTCCCCGCACCAGCTAGAACGACAAGTCCACGGGGCTGAGCAACTTGAAGATATGTTTGTTGTCGCGACGGAGGGTACGCAGGATCTAATAAGCATCGTGAGAAAATAGTCATTTGGCACACTAACTTAATAACAACGCACCAATGACAGAGAACGTTGCGCCAGCCTTGAGGACTGCCATCACCGCAACGACGAGCTCTACACTCCGATGCGCGTAGATCATCACGACCTCTTCTCGTTTGATATCTCCTTGGATAAGGTGGTGTGCCAAGATATTGGATGCCTTCCTGATATCACCGTAAGTATAGGTGCGTGCGTCTTGTCTCCCATGTGGTGTCGTGGAGGAAAGGCTCTGGATCACACATGACCGTTCTGGCCAGCGGATCGCATTGCGCGAGAAAATGTCTGTTATCGCTCCTTTCCAGTCACACCAATGGAGATCTGCGACTGGGTTGGGTAGATTTGCCTTCTGACCATTGGTCAACAATGGCACTGATCCTATGAGCGCAACGGGATTTGCAGAGACTTTTCGCAGAAATACTGAGAGCTGGTCGACGATGAACGAGATGCGGGAGGGGGTAAAGAGCAGAGAGTTGTAAAGGATGCGGAGAGCTATACGGGGAGCAATAGCAGAACGAGTCGTCGCAGGTGGTCGGGTTACGAAGATAGTGAGGTCGGTCGTAAGACTAGTTGAACGGATGAAGTTCTCGCGAGGTTGGTCAGTCTCGTCAAAGAAGCGAACTCGGAAGAGTGGGCGAGTGTTTTCTATCGTGTCTTCCTTGTCCTTGCGCAACGCTTGGACAATGGTTTCGTAAGGGAGCACATCGGCCTCAGCTTCTTTTTCGACAAGCTGGACGCGCCGGACGATGGACCAAAAATTATCGGATGGATCGATAGCCAAGCGAAGGACCAGAGGTGCACTGACTGTAGCAGACGAAGATCCAATGACGATGTCGGTGTCACCGGTGTAGCGATGTAACAGTACAGTGAAAGCGGCGAGGAGGAGATGGAACGCAGATGGACTGCTGTCTGAAATTTGAGTATCGTCGTCTTCTGTATTGCAAGCGTCTGTATAAAGAGCGAGTTTGAGCAGGGCGAGGGAAGTCTGTTCGGAAAGATCGGCGGTGTGGGCAGCCTCGATTAGCTTGTTAGTCCCGACTGGTCTGGGATAATCAGTCGGTAGAGACATGGACGGGAGGTTTTGAAGCCTCGCCAATACTCTTGAGAGCACATCTGCATCTGCCATCGCGGTCGAATGGAGAGAACAAAAATTAATTATGAATCGGGGGACATGGAAGGAAAGACTCGGACGTCAAGTACTAGTATAATCTAATCTTGGCTTCGGCCGATACATTATATCTCCAAACTCCAGAGGCGAATGTTATGATCGCGGTAACCACCAGCGAGATAACAGCCATCTAAGGACAGAGCGACCGCATAGACTTCACTTCCACTTACGTATGCTGAAGCGAGCTGCCGAGGAGTGTTAGATGCGTCCCAAAGGATAACACGACCGTCCTCAGAACCAGTTGCGATATGCCCTCCCTCACGACATCCCGCAATAGAGCGTACCCAACTATAGTGCGCATTCGGACATGAATAGAGCACTGAACCAGAGGTCGGATTGAGTATTATGACGGATTTGTAGGCTGTGGAGATGAGCTGCTTCTCTTCGAACCATGCCAGAGACAGTATGGGGTAGCCCACGCGACTCGTGCGGACAAGGTCGCCAGAGAAGATATCAAGAATTCTGATGTTGCCATCTTCCGCACCAGTTGCCAACTGGCTTGCGTCGGGCGAGAACGCGACAGAAAAGATGCTGGATTGGTGGACTTCGGTGAGGCCAACGACGACCCCCGTAGATGCGTTCCAAATGAGCACGGCTCGATCGTCGGACGCGGTGGCGAATTGTTTCGAGTCAGCCGAGAAGGACACCGCGCGGACCGACGAAGAATGTTTCCGCAGGGGAAAGACCGCTCTCGTCCAGCTTGCTATGTTCCACACCGCCACCGTACCATCCATGCCCCCGCTGACTAGAAGCGATCCCTCTGACGATGCTGCCATACATGTCACCCCACTTCCGTGATGCAGTGCCCTCCCCAACTGTGTCCCTTCGTTTACTTCCCATACCCGAATTGTCCCACCATGTGAGCTGCTGACAAGATGCTTGCAGTCTGGGAGAAAGACGAGCGACGAGATAGTTCCAGTGTGACCTTCCATCGTCTTCAGGAACTTTAGCGCTGCTACGGTTTGTCGCCTTCGTCGAAATGCATTCTTGATGAAACCTGGCATACCTGCCTCGAAACTTGATCAAGGACACGGTAATGTCAAGTTAAGCGCTGTAAGTGCATCTCGAAACACAGCCCTGGCCCCGAAATACGTGCCGTCGGTACAGAATTTCAGATCCTTTGAAACATGACCCGCCGAGAAGATCTGAAAATCTCAGCTTATTTGCAACATCGGTCTGTCAGAAAAAATTTTGTGGTTCCTCTCGACGTTTGCCTTGATCATGTTCCTTCAAGCCCCGAGGTTAGGGCCTGAATGCTGCCATTCCGACTCCGAGTCAGGCAACATACCTAGTCTGCTACAGTAGTAATTTTAGTGACCCTGAAACGAAGTAGCACTGCCAGCCCAAAATACAATTGCACGAGAGCTGAGATGGCATCCTATCCTCGCCTCGGCGCAGTCCGTCAATAGTTCAACACTGACAAGCGCTGGGAATTCACAATGCACGAGTAATTGCCGTGTGTATACATATATACGTGGACGAGTCGGACCTATGTAAGTATGCAAACATGTTCATCATTCCTCGGCTCCTTCTCTGCTTTCGGATCCGCTAATGGATTACTTACATTTTTTGATTCGAGAGAAGCCGCTGTCATCAGTCATCGCAGGTCAACCTTAGACTCGTTCAAGCATATTGATCGATCTGCGTTCTTACGCCACAAGAACGGAATGTACGACAAACTCGGATGCGTACATGTTCACGTTGACGATAAACACAGCACTAAATCAACCCCTTACACAAAGTTCAAAAGCTTTTTCCTCATCTCCTGGAGTCGGCTCTGCCTCGACTCCAACTGGGTCCGCTTCACCTGAATCGCTGGATCCTCGCTCACCAATTCTTTCATACGTTCAGCAAAGTCGCCCGTCGACGTAGTGTCGACAATGAGGCGCTGAAGTAAGCCAACCGACAATTTCTCTGCCAGAGCCTGATGGAGGGACTGCTCAATCTTGAGCGGGACATGATCTATGATGCGCTGTACGATTGTCATTTAGTCTCTTCTCGTTGCGTTGTGTGTGATGGTATTCCCTACCTTGTATGCGATAGTGAAATATGCACGGACGTCTGCCATCACCCTCAACTCGTCTTCAAATTGGTCTCGAGAAGATAGACGAGCCAAGTCGTCTGCAGTGAGACCCTCGTAGCCAGATCGAGCCAAATAGTCCAAAACTTCGTTGTCTGGTGAAACTACTGCCGTTTCGAAAATCGAGGTGGGAGCACCCCGGGTAGGTTTCTTTTTGCTGCGAGGCGAACTGGCATGCTCATCTTCTTCAAGTGATGAGATGATTCGATATTGTCCTAGATTTCGGCGAGCTCTCATATACTTCGTATACCACCTTTCATGAAGGTCCCGGAAATCCTTCGTATTTTGAGTGTAGATCGGGGTAATCTCGAGTCTTAGAGTCTCCCTGACCGCAGCGAGTGTTCTATTCTTATGTTCTTCGACGTCATGGTGGACGAGAACGCTGAAGACAAGACAAAGTCTATATCAAACTTCGTGATAACCATTATTGACGACGTACGAGATCAGGTCCTCGAGGACCTTGAACCGACCAAAGTGTACCTTGATGAGCTGCTTGACGATATCGTCAAGAACATCGTTTATGGATGCAACGCACATCTCCGCAGGTGCAAACCACAGGACCGTGAACTGATTGATGAGACGAATCTTGGCCTCGTACGGAATGTTACCAGGAAGTTCCCAGGCAATTGACCTATACTGTACGTCAAGCCATGATCGACAAACAGAGATAATAAAACCGACTCCATAATTGTCTTTCGAACGTCATACACCCCCATGATCTTAACTTTGTCATTCTTTACAATGGCGCGTTCCTCATGCTCGAGATTGACTTCAGAGTATTCCGTGGGCCTATCGAAAGGACGGAAATCCGGAGAAGTTCCCAGAATCTCCTGAGCAAATACATTGTAGATTGCACGGTTCCGCTGTGCCAGATGCTTGTCAGAACTGACACCAGACACAGCACCCTTGAATGCGTCACAGAATGCGTTAACTCTGGCGAGGACTTCAATTTGTGGATCGGTCTCTAGGGGCTGGGGCAGTGTACCAAGTTCCTCCAGGCAGGAAATAAGCAATCTCTCAACATCCTGTTTGAGCTGTGGTATGCTATTCAGGTGCCACATTGAGTTCAGAGTAATGAATGAGGAAGTTACTGATACGCACACTTTATTGATATGGTTGACAAGCAAAGCACTGATATTAGTAACGAATGCTGGAATACCGAAACGCTCGCGATCGGTGACCTCGCTCCATGGTGAAGTCGTATCGAAATACTCCGCTGCGATACGCTGCATGTCGGATCTTGAAAGACCCTCTGCCCGTTGAGCATCGTCAGGAAGACGAACACAATAATACCCGAGTTTCAATGTATGTTGGCGCCCTTCGAGGACATTGAGCCATAACTTTCTGGCATTGACTGCACCTTCCCCAAGCGTGTCGGGTTTTGTAAGAACTCCTATGAGCAATCCTTTTGAGAAACAACTATTTGTCATCAAGGTCGACGGACCTATGGTGCGCTCTCCCTCTGGGTCAGCCTCCCTAGCTAGCTTTACGGATTGCTGGTTTTGCATGTCGTCTAAGTAGAGATAAGGTAATCAGGGGCATGGCTGAATAACCTAAGCTTTAAGTTACCGCTCATTGGTATCGTGGTCAAGATGATCGTGTTCGATCGATTGATGTAAGATTCAGTGAGTTCTCTCACTAGATCAAGCACATCCTGATCCTCATTTTGAATCAG
>JBBPMM010000164.1:0-51348 GCA_038090335.1 Solioccasus polychromus | reverse complement strand
GCGGACAATGGAGAAGCAAAGAGGGCGTGACGCGTTCGGGTCGGTGCAGGACGGGAGGATGGCCATTGTGCTATTGTTCCCAGTCGAGTCGCCGTCGATGGAAGTGTTTTGCGGGGTGTGTTCGCGTATCGAAATGACTAGGCTGATCGATCGGCGATTACGGCGATTCAGATATGCGGGGGATTCTATTTCTTTTCCTTTTATTTTTCTTTGCAGGTGAAATCTGGATCCTACTCACAAATCGTTTCTATGATCGATTTCGACGTATTTTTCTCTCGCGCGCAGGACAGTACAGTGCCAGTGCCAAGTACTAGGGCTGGGGATGCAAGCTTTAGACACGCACACGCACACGCACACGAACGGCGTTTCATGCGACGCATTTCGTACGCATCCGAGCGTTCCTTTACGACTCACGCGGACACAAGCCTGATCGAGTTGTGTGAGCGCATGTACACGTTTTGGGAGGACAATGGAGAAGCACGTAGGGTAGTGGAGACTTCTCGTTTCGGAACACCATTCGCACGGTTGGTTGATCGCCGGGCGATGGGTGCAGATTTGGACGCGTGTGGGCGGCGTTTTGGCACTGTGGATGAACGAAGTTGAGATTTGTCAGTGAAATGCGGACTTGCTGCGGTTGGTGCATTTTGATAGACCGTCTGACTCGACAAAGTCGAATCATTTTATCCCCGAGTGCGATTGACACATTTGCTTTGTCAGTCAAATCCGTAAATGGACCGCTGACTCGGCCCGGGCTGACTCGGAATGTCATGCGGCGACGACATTTGGAGAAAGCTATCCCCAGGTGCAATGTTATGTATTCCGGACCAGAACAATGCAAGAAAAAGGATAAAATACGTGGTATATCTTCGACATTTTCCAGCCTGCACCTGGATCCCTAGGATTCTTGACCCTCTGCGGAACGTTCAACCAGTTACTTTGCGACATTTCTGGTCGTTGTCGTTATCTTATTCCTATGGAGGAACGAGCGCTGGCTGGAATGTGCCTCCTATCTACTCGGCTCGGTGTTCACCCATTCAAAGGTCGGACGGGCATTTGTGTGGAATAAATTCTCGGACGATGATCACCTTTTTTTCGTAGGATTGTCTGCCGAGCCGACCGAGTGGGGCATATACACCCAAAGTCACCTTCATCATTCCCTTCCTTTGCTGTGTGGTGAAATGCCTCGACTGGAACACTGGAATGCTGTTCCTCTGCTCACTTTTCGCTGGTCGCCGCGGATACTGCTCGATCAAAGAAACGTACCTACGTGACTTTCGATGTCAACATACACGATTTCGACTAAATTATATCTTTACTACGCGTTTATGTGTCGCTGCCTAGTGAGATAGTTAATGCTGATTCTATATTTTGTGTTCCTAAGGAATTACTGATAGGAGATCAAGTATTGTTTGTTGACGTTAGATTCCAAAGTCCCTGTCTTCCACTTTTGTCCCTTCCCATAATTTTAGTCAATGGTCGATGAGAGAATCACTGAGTTCTTCTCGTTTCTATCTTAACTCAGACGCTCTGTATGACACTGACATCACCTTGGACGTTGAGTGCGGGTCACTGACGTGAGTCATACGTCTCCGAGGACCATTGCTTTCCCCTTGACAAGTTCAAGTTGCATTACTCAGATGCATGTTTCGATGGTGACTATATCAATGTGGTCTGAAACCTAGCCAGTTTGAATACAAATTTTTGGGCGAGTGGGAAGTGTGCGAGGTAGAGACCTGACAATCATGCAAGGAGAGCCCTTTGCAGGGCCAGGACAAATTCTCTATTTTTTGCCCCTAAGTATAGGTCAAGTTTTTATACTTGTACACTAATCATTTGAAATACTACATTCAGGATGACAAGGCTGAGCATAGCTTGCCAATATTTGGCCTAATGCCCAATGGCCACTTCCCAACACTCCCCCTCAAGCCTAGCATAGGCTGAGTCCTTGGGAGTGGTGGAGATGCTTTGGACATGGTAGGGCTTTTGTGAGAATATCAGCTGTCATTGCATCAGTATGGCAATATTCCAACATGATCCAGCTTTGGCGCATGTGAAGATTCTTAAGGTCAAAATATTTGGCTTGTTTATGGAATTGGGCATTAGTGATGATCATGATCACTGATTTATTGTCACCATAGAGAATGGTTGCATTCTTTGGCTCAAAACCTATCTCTGTGTAAAGATTGTTGAAACAGACTGGACTGTTACAGCAAGAGGAAAGCCTGCTTGACTTACAGAAGTTATCGTCTGAAGGTAGCTCACAGATGATGATGGTAGAGGTTAAAGACTCTATTAGAACTCAGCTGTGGAGTTTGAATATTTAACTACATACTAATATGGTAATTACTACTTATAGTAAGCTTATGTAGTCCATTGAAGTGCTAGCTATAATAGCACACATTCAACAATCCCTTCCTGGGCAAAGGCTACATGAATAGTGAGATCTCATTGAGCAATGATGGTGATGAAGACCAAAGCTTGGATAGGCAGGTTGGAAAGAGGGATCTCACCCAAGGGTGGCTTGCTGGTTACTAGGCTTGTATTGCATAGAACTAGCTAAAGTACATGGACTGATCTTGGGGTTTATATAGGTATGGAGGGAGTGCACAGACCATGTGCAGAATGGGAAAGTATCTAGAATGTTCCAGAGTATACTACTAAGAAGGAGATGCACAGCTCCAGTGTTGTGAGGAAAAAGGGACATATGACTAATAGAAATAGGGGTCCATCAGTTGCTCATAACATTACCCCCTTGTTAAGTGTTTGAAGTCCCATTCAAACTTCATCCTTGGTCAATGGTGGATTATTCCCTAAGGAGTTGGGACAGTAGCCCCTCAAATGGCCGGTTTTCCCACACAGAGAACATGGCAGGCCTTGGCAAAGTCATGCTGGATGTTCTGGAGCCCAGAGAAAACATCGGGGACAGCGAAACTTGAAACATTCACCATGCCAATGCCCCCATTCTTGGCACTTGAAACATTGTCCAAGGTGAGGTGGGGTTTGAGGACATTCCACATTGATTGGGTTTGCAGGGGACCCAGGAGAGGCATCTGAGATAATGGCATCTCTGTCGATAGGTGGAGGGGGGACCAGTAAGGTGGGAGAGACAGGACTTCCATAGGAGGATGAAGACATGGATGAAGGAGGAGTCTCTACCCTTACCCTGGGATAGGGGTTAGAATGGCGAGAGTGCCATCACAGAACCCTAGATGAGGTGGCAACTGGTGGGGAAGGTGTCTGGGGGTGATAGACTGGGGACATGGGATGTGGTGTTGGGGGTTGAGGAGTGTAGGAAGGCAGAGCAGAGGGACCTGCAGGGACAAGCTGGGGGGTGATGTGGGCAGTATGGACAGCAACGAGCCCATTGTAGACATCTTCTTCAGATGGTGAGAGGGAGGTGATAAGAGGAACTAGGAGGTGTTGAAGAGCTGACCCTGGTATGTGATTGATGAACCCCCAGAACCCCTCATAATGGAGTAGGTCAAGGACATGGTGGTGAATAAGAGCCTGAGAGTCTGTGAGGGTTTGTTGGGTAACCTGGGATGCTCCAGAGTGGAGTTGTTCATACAGCAGATGGTGGGTGAGGGTCTGATGGTAAAGGTGGATGAGGGCTTGAAGGGTGATGGCACAGTCCCAAAGACCGTCTTTTTTGAGGAGAAACATGATGTGGGGGTCAGCGAGGACACCAGCATAGAGAAGGTGGTGGTGGTGGTCAGGGAGTTGCTGAGTGAAGACTCGGATGAAAGTGGTAGATGCAGCAACATTGGAGGACATGATGGATATTCAAGTTTAAGAGTGGTTGGGTCAGAGTTTAAAGGTTTTGTTGTCTTTTATAGTTCTCTAGAATTTTGGAGGCATTACCAAGATTAGACTTGGGTTCCCATGTGTTTTCAGCTGAAGAGTATCCCTTCCATTTTACTAAGAATTATTGTTGCCCATGTGTTCCTCAGTGATTAAGGATGTCTTCTATTTTCCATTCTTCTTCTCCTTCTATCTCCTTGGGTGGAGGTCTTAGGAAGTTTGGGCCATGTTCCAACATTTCTTTATAGGAGGAGAGGAGGGAAGTGTGGAACACATTGTGGATCCTCCAGGTGGTAGGGAGTTTTAGTTCATAGGCGAGTGGGGACACCACTTTAGTGATTTCGAAAGGTCCCTCCTGTCTGGGGAGTAGCTTCCAGGAAGTGTGATGGAAACAGAGGTTCTTTGCTTCCAACCACACCTTATCGCCTACTTTCCAAGGTTTGAATTTAGAGTGAACCCTTTCTTTCATAATTTGGGCAGTGTTCTCATGGGCAGCTAATGCTTCTTTTCGGGCTTCTTCTAGAAGGGAAAGGTGTTTTTCCAGAGCAGGGATAAATGTCTTTCCTAAAGGGGGATAAGCTCTTGGTTCATATCCCAACATAAGGGAGAACAGGGTTTTTTGGGTGGAAGCATGGATGTTGGCATTATGAGAGAATTCTGCCATGGGTAAGAGGTCAACCCATTTATCTGGTCATCCTTCAGAGAAGATATGAAGGAAAGTTTCTAAGGATTGATTTGCTCTTTTGGTTTCTCCATCAGTCTGAGGGTGATATGCAGTGGAGAGTCGCAAGTCATATCCCAGTAACCTGGACAGTTCTCTGGCAAACGCTGAGGTGAATTGAGGGCCCTGGTCAGATATTACAGAAGAGTGAAGGCCAAATCTGGGAAAAACCTTTTCTAGAAATAGTTGGGTGACTCCTTCTGCATTGATGGTTTTTGAACAGGGGGAGAGAATTACCCCTTTCATAAGGCTGTGGTCGACCACGACCATAATGGAATCAAAACCCTGGGTTGGGGGAAGATTCGTAATGAGATCGATGGAGATATGTTTGAATGGTCAGGTCACAGAAGACAGGATGGGTGACAGGGGTGGAACAGTGGGGTGAGTATTGATTTTGTGTTGTTGGCAAACAGCACAACCCATGATGAATCAGTGAATAAAAGAGGAGAGGCCTGGCCACCAGTAATCATGTGAGATGAGTGTGGTGGTGCGAAAAATGCTGCCATGACCTCCAGTGGGGGATGAGTGGATGGATGAGATGAGGTCATGGTGAAGGGGTTCAGGGATGTAGAGGTGATGCTTATAGTACAGTTTGCCATTGTTGAAGGTCCAGTCATGGGGAATGGAATGAGGGAAGAGAGGGGAATTGGTCATAGCTTTAGAGATGGCATCAAGGACAAGTGGGTTGGAGGCAGAAGATTCAGTGATTTTGTTGGTGAGGGCAGTATCAATGACTCAGATGAAGACAGAGTCTAGGAGGAGGGTAGTGGTTGCATTGTCATTGCTAGTATCAATGGTGTCACGTCGAGAGAGGGCATTGGCTGGTCCCATATGGGAGGCAGGGAGGTGAGTGAAGGAGAGGTCAAAGTCCTGGAGAAAAAGGAGCCAGCAAGCTTGGTGATGAGAGAGTTTGCGAGGTTCATGGAAATAGGTAAGATTTTTATGATTGGTGAGAACAGTGATGGGATGGTTTGTGCCTTGGAGGCAGTGGTGCCATTTGTAGAGAGTGTGAATAACCACAAGGAGTTCCTGGTCGTAGATGTCATAGTTGCATTCCATGGGGGAGAGGGTCTTGGAGAGATAAGCACAAGGGTGAAGATTGCCATTGGTATCCTTTTGCATCAGGATGCCACCAGTGGTGACAAGGGATGCATCAGTCATAACAAAGAAGGGCTAGCTTGGATCTGGGAGATGGAGAACAGGAGTGGCAAGGAAGAGGTTTTTGAGGGTGAAGAAGACCTCTTCTTGGGGTTGGTCCCAATGCCAGGTAGTTGATTTCTTCGTTAAATTGATAAGAGGTTGTGTGATGGAGGAAAAGTTTGTGATGAATTTATGATAGAAGTTGCAAAAGCCCAAAAACGAACGGACTGCACGAACAGAGCACAGAGGTTCCCAGGAGCGAATAGCATTTAACTTTGTAGGGTCCATAGCTGTGTGATGGTTGCCAATAATCATCCTGAGATATTCAACTTCAGTGACATTGAACACACATTTCAATAATTTCAGAGAAAGGTGGAGTTCGTGAAGTCATTGAAGAACTTGTTTAGTGTGGAGGGTATGGGAGACATGGTCAGAGAAGTGGATGAGGATATCGTCCATGTAGATAATGAGCCACCCTTCTGAGAGGAGGTTGTGAAAGGCATCGTTCATAAAGGCTTGGAATGTCGTGGGAGAGTTACAGAGACCGAAGAACATGATGGTAGGTTCGAACAAACCAAAGGGGGTGATAAATGCTGCCTTCCAGCAATCCTTTGGGTCAATGAGGATGTTGTTGTAGCTCCAATGCACATTGAATTTGGTGAAGATGGTGGAAGCTCTGAGCTTATCAAAGAGATCTGAGATGAGTGGCAAGGGGTAGGCATTCTTGATGGTATGCGAATTGAGATACTGATAGTCTTGACATGGTCAGAGAGAGCCATCCTTTTTGCCAATGAAAAAGAATGGGGATGCTTGAGGGGATTTGGATGGAACAATCTGTCCTGTGCAGAGATGTTCATCAATGAATTCTCAGCAGGTTTGCAATTCTTTTGGATTGAGGGGGTAGACTTTCACTACTTTAGGAAGGAAGGAGTTGTCTAGTTCAATGGTGTGGTCGAAAGGTCAGGATGGGGGAAGGAGATCATGTGTTTTTTCTTCAAAAACATCGGAATATGCCTGGTATTCCAGGGGTAATACTTGTTCTTTTTTGGGAGTGGTGGCAGCAACTTCAGTGGCAATAGTGGTTTTTTGAAGGGCAGCAACCAAGTATCGCTGCTCGTCAATGACAGGGGTAGGGAGGTCTGGAATGGAGATCTTTTGGGTGGTCCAGTTGATTAATGGGTTTACTTTTGTAAACCAGGGGAGACCTAGGATGGCGCAATCTTTCCCACAGTGGAGGACTAAGAATCAGATGATTTCTTCCCTATTGCCTATTCGTAAAACAAGTTTTGCTTCCTTTCTGATGAATCCTCCTTGGTTCGTTGTGCCATCTACATTCGAGGCTTTGATTGGGTGTTTCAAGTGGGAGCATGGGAATTGGTATTTGGCAATTACCGTTGGGTCCATGAAATTTTTGGTGGCACCAGAGTCCAGTAAGGCCTTTAGTTCAGTGGTTTGAGCTCCATAAGAGAGAGAAACAGGAATTCAAATGGATTTCTCTTTCTTACTAGTACAAAGGATAGGAGCTAATAATTCAGGAGGAGGAAACACTGATATTCCCCTCTGGTTCAAAAATCCATATCTTGGTATGTGGATACCTGAGCTACTTGTTCCTCAGTTTCTTCTTCATCAAAACAGGTTTTGAGAACCCATATCATTTCTTTGGGATCCACCTTTTTCCCTTTGAGGACTTTCAGATATTTATCCAGCTCCAAGGGTTCCTTTGGGGTTTCTGGTTTGGTGGAGGTGGCAGCTACTCTAGTTGGGTTTTGGGGGGGTCATGCAGGGGTGTTTCCCTGGCCATCTTTTGAGTCCTTTGGATGGTTTTTGGCCACGCATCCTTTCCTATGGCAAATAAAGCATCATCCTTCTCTAATATGGCATGCTTTGTTGACTGGAGAGAGTCGTACTGTGTCTACTTCCATGGCATTCGGGTCCCTTCAAGAGGAGCCAGAGCTCTGCCATCCCAATCCCTTCCTCATGTCTCTGATCTGTTCTTGTTGGGCATGGAACTTGCTAGCTTGTTCCATCCATCCATGTAGGGTCATGGGGACATTGGCCATCAAGAGGATATTGTTGACAAGTTTTTCATCTAACCCTCATCTGAAATTATCAATGAGGGAATCTTCATCGATTACCCTAGCTTGGGAGGCTACTAAGGAGAAGTCTGCCACATATTTGGCAAAGCCATCCTTTTCTCTGGTGTTTTGGATGAGGGTTCGCAAGGTTTGGCAGGCTCGGTTGGCAATGTCGAAAGGGAAGAAGGTTTTGGAGAATTCTTCTGCCATTTTTGCGAAAGTCTTATCCTCTGCTTTCACTTCTGGGTCCTCAAGTTTGTAGAACCACCCCTTGGAAAACATTCTTCCTCTTCCTTTGCTCATTTTATTGAGAGCAGTGAGGAGCATAGATTTTTCATCATATAAGTCAGCATTCATAGAGAAGTATGCCTTCATCGCCATCATCCACCTTACAGTGTCCTTGGAATCCCTGGAGAAATCATCGGAGAGACTGGCTTTGAGTTCAGATCAAGACATCTTTCTAGCCTCTGCTTGTCGAGCTTGTTCTTCTTCTTCCTTGGCGATTTGGGTGCTTTCCTCAGTGACCTTTCTGTGAAACTCTTCTTTGAACTCTTGTTGCTTTCTTAATCATTCTGCTTCTTCTGTAAGAAGCCTGTCTATGGTTTCTTGGTTGAATTGATGAAGTGGATCCACCTCGGTTTCAGTTTCGGACTTGGATTCCGAGTTGGTGATGCTAGGAGTGTAGTCTGGGTTTGCAGCATTACGAGAAGGTCCTTCAGTGAATGGGGAGGGAAAGACGTCAGAATATGGGGTGGAATGAGTTTTCTTTTTCTTTCATCTATAGGTGGAAGGGTATGCTGGTCCTCAAGGGGGTACTATGGTGGTGGGTGTGCAACCCTTCTAGATAGAGGGGTCAATTGGTGGCCAGCTAGTTCTTTTGTTACACTGAAAAGACTTGGGGGTGGTTGAGTGGACTGTTAGTCCTGGCCACCTGGGAGTTGTCTGAGGGTGATGGGGGAGTGATATGTTCACCCCAGAGGGACTCTAGAGCAAAGGGTTAGTCCTAGAATGAAGGTTGGGCATGAATGTATATAGTCCAGACACAGTCCGGACAGTTGTAATGGTAGTCCAGTTGGTGTAAGTCATTAAAAGCGTTAAGACTGGCAGTTCAGTCAAGAGAAATGGTGCAGTAGATGGTAAAAACGGTGAGGGAGCAGTATCCCAACGGTAATGATGACGGTGGTGAGCAAATGGTCGAAAGCTGTCATTTCAAATGATGAGTACAAAATTTATAGTCCAGGCATACTTGGACTTCTACATAGGTATGGAGAGATGCATGGTCTAAGTACCTGATAATATAAAAGGAAAAGGGTTGAGACCAGGAATATGAAATATGCAATGGAAGATCCCGACTTGGTCCCGAGTAGCCCGAACATCTAAGGTGACGTCGGAGCTACGAGCCAAAAGGTCAAGTACATAAAATAGGGGAAACTTACAAAAATAGTAACCAAGTAAGAAAAGATGGCTAAGAGTAGTCCGGTCGGTATATGCACTAGCCTGACTGGTCTGTCCTGGACTGTGGAGACCGACGAACTGGACTATAGTGAAACGTAGGTAAGTAAAGTAAAACACATGATGAAAACATAGAAAAAACAAGGTTATACATGTAGAGGTGTATCAACCTCTACATCTGCGGGGGGCTTTGCTTCTGACCATCTCTGGTCAGATCTTCATGACAGTAAGAACACATGCGAGAAAGTCGTAAATGGCAGGGTGCTTGAGTGATGGTCTTCAATCTTCTTCAACCAAGTCCATCTATATTTGCTTCACCATGTCCCAATATAAGTTCGAATCTCCAGCCAACATGTTCTGGTCTATGGTCGACACTATTGGAGCGCCCATTTGACCAAGACGATACTGGATGACCATGAAGGACTGGAGGTGGATAATAAGATGGTGGTACAGTGGTTTGGGGCAGCAATGGTGAATGAAATGAATGGTACAGAGTGGGCAAAGACAGTCTAGTAATAGAGCCTGAGGATGAAGTTGCGATGAAGACAAGTGGATACAAAGGAGGATGGCATGGGCCGGACAACACAGTTGGAGGAGATCAAGGTATAACGTGTGGTAGTGATGATGGTTCAAGGTGGTAGATCTGGCGGTGGAGTAGAAGGAGCTATGTGCTTGAGAAAGGAATCATTGAAATGTAAGAGAGAAAAACAAAAACAAAAAGAGAACAGAAATCAAGTAAAGAACTTAGAAAGGAAGGGGTATGGAGCGTAAGACTGGCTGGACTATACTGGTCTGATGATGTGGGGTACTGCCCGACTTGTCTTCTTCAGTCAACTGTTGTGTCTATGCCTACCAATAGTCCCGTGGGGAAAGGTCTTCGGTGTGAGGTTCTGCTCAACTTGGCTTCTTCGATCGTCCTTTCATTGTCTACTCCTAGCAGACTTCCCTGGACTATGGTGGACTGTTTTCGGTGGAGGGGTGGTCTATTGTACATCTATCAAAGGGCGCCATGTCCTTGCATGTTCGAAGTCTGAAAATATCTATATGAGAGTTTGGTTATATAGGACACATTAGAGAAAAAGAAATGGTGAGAGATAAAGAGACAGAGATATACAAGACTTTGAGATTGATGACAAGGCAAGAAAAGAGTCTGTGGAGTATTTTTAGTGGCTTTTTCATTAGAGTATTTTTATATGGCTTTTTCTTTCGTTATATATTTCGATGTGAAAAGAGATCACCAGTTGAAACCCGGAGTGAAACAGAGAGAGAGGAAATCTACATATGGGCAGTGACTTGGGTAGACCGGTGTGGTCAGTCATCTGGACTATAGTCCAATGACTCTTCTTCATCTGGAGGTTCATCGAGGTCTTCGTTAGTGATCTTGTCTAAGTCTTCATCGTCAAGACCCGTAAGTTCAGTGACAGGAATGGAAGAACAAAAATGGGGATAATAAGGGATGAGGCAGAAGGCAGCATATCGAAGTTGGGAGGGTGAACCATCCAACTTGGCCAGGATATAAGATCCTCCAGTAGTCCGGCAAAGGACTACCATTGGACTGAGGTACCTAGGCTTTGTTTTTCGGTTGAGCTCCTTCTCTATGCATGTATTCTGGACTAAAATGAGACTTCCAGGGCAGAAATTGAAGTCCTTGATGCGATTTTTGAATGAAGCCTCGAAGTGCTTCACTGACTCGAATCGAGCCTTGCAGACTTGTTCACCAATTGAGTCTATGTCTTCTTGGTGCTTCTGGAGTTGTCGTGCTCTCCAAGCTATAAGTCCAGAAGGTGAGAGAGGTTCTTCGTTGGGAAGGGGAACAAGGTAAGTAGCTTTGGCGATATCAAAGGGAAAAAGTGGCTCGATGCCATGGACCATAAAATATGGTGACAAACTGGTAGACCGAAGTATGGTAATGCGCTTGGCCCAGAAGACTGAGTGAGTGGCAAGGTGCCAGCAAGACTCCCCCCACTGGGAGGTTTTGATGATGGCCTCCCAGATATTGAAATGGCGTCATTCGACTATGCCATTTGCCTGGGAATTATAGGGGGAGATGCAGATGTGGCGAATGTTGTATTGGTCTGTGAGGACATCAAGTGCTTGGATAAATGGTGGACCATTATCAGTAACAATTTCGGATAGAGGACCCCACTGGCAGAGGATATCCTCAAAAATAAAGGCGGTGAGAGTGGTGCCATTTTCGGAGCACAACATGCGCCATTCTGGGTAAGAGGTGAGAGCACAACGGGCCTGGACTATATACCTATAGCCAGAGGACTTGGGCATTAGCATGGTATCGACATGGACTTTTCGAAATAGTCCACCAATGACTGGAATGAAGGGGGGAATATGAAAATGACTTGTCTGCCTAACTTGGCATTCATGACAAGTCCATACAAACCATTTAATGTCATCGACGAGCATAGGCCACCAGAACCGGAGTAAGAGATGACTCCGGACTGTGAATATGCCCTTATGCCCAAGATCGTCATGAGCTTCTTTGATAAGGTGATAACGTCGGTGCTCCAGTGTGACTAATTGATGGTGGCCATGTGGATTATGATGCCAAAGACAACCATTCAGAATGAAGAACTTTGAGGCTGAATTAATGAAGGACTGGAAGTCCACATCAGACATATCGGCCAGGCGAATGCAAGACTCAAGGAAGGATCTAATGAGGGCTATGTGTGCCTCTCAAGCAATGGCCTTGGAAGACCAGGGAATTGTGGGGTAGTCCAATGTGTTGTTGGACTCATTTGATGAGGGTGAGGATGACGAAGTGAGGACGGAATGAAATGATAGGTAGGGTGGCGGTGAGAACTGTGTCGACAGAGTGGGGGTGGTGGTAGATGGTTGCGGTAGTCTGGGTGGAGAGCGGTGGGAGATATGGGTATGGAGTGTAGGGGAAGTGAAGGGGAATGTTCGGTCGTTGAGCAGAGTGATTGAAAATGAATAGGAGTCATCTAGCCAATCTTCGAAGTCCATATCTTCTGGTGGATCTTCATCAGACCGAGGACGTTGAGATAGTCCATCTGGTCCAGAGTGTCATTCGGCAGGGATATGACAAAGCTGGAAATGAAAGAGCAGGATACCAGCAATCCATCGGTTGATGGTCATGTTCGGTTGTAAGTCTGGGTTGTTGATCATACCCTTGATGTACTTTGCGTCCATTTTGACTACAAGGTTAGTAACTCCAAAAATAAAGACTCGGACTGAGCGAAGTGCTCTAAATAGTCCATATAATTCGAGTTTAGCTTGAGAGTATTGACTCTCGACTTCAGTCAGGCTGATAGACCCGAACCGATTAGGATAATGCTTGCCATTGGCTCCCTCTTGCGAGAGAATGAAGCTGACAGTGATATGGGATGTGTCCATGGCAAGGACTACCTCCTGGTCAGACTCATAGTCCAGATGCCGGAGTGCCGGGGACTTAATAATTTCGTCCTTAAGACGATTCATGGCTTCTCTTTGGGCATCTCCCCATTCGAAGGGGACACCATTGCGAGTTAGGTTTATAAGGGGGCGAGCAATTGTAGCGAAATTTCGAATATAGATATGGAACCCACAGACTTGTGTCAAGTTGGTGCACTCGGGCCAGTCCCATATCTTCTGGACTTTGGCTTCATGCATGATACGTCCTTCAAATGTGCACTTGTGACTGACGATGGTCGCTTCTGGTGCTGCAAGTACAAACTTCTTGGTGGAGACCATTGCATTGATGTTTTGAAGGTGTTGGAGTATCCTGTGGACTATGGTTAGGTGCTCCCAAATGAACCTACGAATCCCAGGGTTCTCTGGGATGGTCTCGTAAGACCTGTCCAGTCTTTGGTATCGAGTTTCACTGGACTTCACTGGGAGATTGTCTACGAAGGGCATGGTGTGATGGGGAATTTCGTCTTGAAGGATGAATGCCATATTGGCCTGATAAATCTGGACTGCGTTAGTGTGACCCATAGGAAGTGTTGTAAGACAGTGTGGTCCGAGCGGACTATTGAATGTTGTCATGTCACAGGAGTCCACATGAAGCAGTCTTTGGTCATAACCTGCGAACAAGTCCATCATACTGTAGATGGCGCTTCCACTGAAGGACTCTGCTAGATGTTCGACGAAAGGGAAAACTGAAGAGTCCCAAATGGTGACAGCGTTGAGGGGTTGAAGATTGTGAACGAGGCAGAGGGACTTCTTGTCCTGCTTGAGTACACAGAACCAATGTGATCAGTAGGCAGCAGCTGAAGGTTTGTACACTCCAGACATGATGTGGTCTTTGATGATCTGGATCACCTGATTCCAGGCAGACGGTGGGATGGGTATGTTTCATAGTACCCAGGGAGTGTGTGGAATCATCGGTATCTTCACCGGTGGAAAATAGCATTCATCTAGTCTGCATTGCTCGGCTGGAACCCAAGCAAAGGCTTTTTCATGGTTAAGTATGATCCACCAGACTAGTTTGACTTCTTCTGGCCAAAGCCACTTCATGGGGTCGAGGTCTAGAGTGTCAGTGCGTTCTTGGGTAAAACGTTCCCCAGGGATGAAGTCTGGGGGATGGTTTGGTAAGGGTATTAGTCCAGCGAGAGGATCGTCGGGTAGCCGATGCAGCACACAGTATTCCTCCTTGAGAGGGGCCACAACTGGTCGAACTTTCTTAGTGATGGGCTTGTAGGCCCAAATGTGGCATCGATAATTGTATGAAAAAGAAGAATCGAAAGCAGCAACATGAGATGAAGTAAGGGAGGGAAAACTTGCCCAGGTGCGTGATAGGTAACTTCTGAAGTCCAGGTCATCGAGGTCCGGACTATCTTCTTCTTTGTCATCTGAGGATCTGGCTGCTGGGACCATAAAGATGAATGGGTTGATGTCTACAATGGCATCAATTTCAGGTGAACGTAATGAAATGATACCAGCTGTGACAGCTGATGCAGCACTCAGGGCAGACTGCATGGGTAGCTGGTCTATGCACTCCCAAAGGCAATGAGTGCCAGGAACATGTGGAATATGCTTCCCATTGGGGAGGTATATGCAACTGTCAGCACCTTGGGATGCTTTACTGGTCTGCAGGTACATATCGACGTGAGAACAACTGTTGATGAAGTGAGCGGGATTGCCACAGAAGGTGCATTCCTTCAGTCTCATAGACCATTGGAGGTTTACCTGCTCCTGCTTGATGGCAGGAGCACCACTAGACAAGGGGACTTGCAGTACTTGGGGTGTCGGTACTGGTGCTGCCCAAGCCAGGTAGTATGGTTGGGCAGTCTGTTGCTGGCCAGCTGTGGGTAAGGGTCATAGTGCCGAGCTGGTGAGAAGGAATTGGGCAGCATTGATGGTGTCAGCAATTGGGTATGGGTCAGATGGGTGGTGCGTTATCTTGGTGATTAGTAGACGTTGCCAGACTTGGTTGCCTAAGTCTGTCAGTAGTCCAGCAAGGAAGAGGGCGTCACAGTCAAGCTGGGAGAGTTTCTTGTTGATGATTAAGAACTTTGATATCTTCTGGAATTTGTGCTGATACTCTCCCAGGTCTTCAAGGGTGTGAATCGGTTTAGCTTGGTATTCCTGGACTAGGTACTGGATGTCAGCGCAGCAATAACGGTTAGTACCTTCACATCTGGGGTATAACTTCTTGATGGCAGTGACAAAGTTGTCCCAGTCCACCAGAACAATTGAAGCTTCATCCAGAAGCTCCCATCCTTCGGACTCTTCTAAGTCCACATAATGGTGTAGAGGTTGGTGCACCTCTATGTGTATATCCCCTCATTTTCTATATTTCTTACACCTTTAATCCTTTACTTGTCTCGTTCCCTTACGTCTAACGGTAGTCCGGACCGATACTTCACCCGGTTTACTATAGACCGACCGGACTCGTACGTACACTGACCGGACTACCTCTTACCTTACCCTTTTATTACTCCATTACTCTTTTCATTAGTCCTTTCTATTACTTACCCTTATGCTCATGGCTTCGACATCTCTTTTGACATTCGGGCCTTTTGTCATTCTTATTATGTCATCAGGTACTTCTTCCATATGGTACCTAGAAGTCCGGGTGTACCCAGACTATAAAATTTTGTATTTGTCATTTGAAATGACAGCTACCATTTGCTCACTTACCGTCATTGTTGGAAAACCGTCTCCCTCACTGTTCACCATCGAACGCACCATTTTCTGGACTGTACTGCCAGTCTTCATGCCTCATCATGCTCTACATCTACTGGACTACTACCTATGACAGTCTGGAATACATCCAGACTACTTTGTACGTGCCCTACTTCATTCTGAGACTAACCCTACTTCAATAGAGTCCCTCTGGGGTGAACCTATTCACTCCCCAAATACCCCTCAGACTATCCCCAGGTGGCCAGGACTAATAGTCCATCCAACCACCTTTCAGTCTATTCAATGGATGGCAGCACGAATCTTCTGGGCTTCAGATATACTGGCAGCATTGCTGAGTTCATCGACATCTTTGAAGAATCGTGGGAGGGCAGAAGGATTCTTGCCATCAAATCTGGGTGTGTTCTGGGTGCCTCGGAGCAGCATAGGTGTGGTCGGCACTGGGTTAGACATTGTGGTAGGACAAGGAGGGCATGTAGTCGGTAGGATAACATTGGGGGGGATAGTGATGGACGGTTGGGCAGTCTGACGGTAGTCCGGTAAGATTGAAATAGTCCAGGATGGACAAAGTAAATAAGAGAGGGATGAGGACAATGAGGATGAGGTTGATGTGAGTGAGGAGGGAGGTGTGCAGGGAGACGGTGAGCGTTCTGAGGGGATCAAAAGTGGGGGTTCGGTATGTCTCCTGGTAGTCCAGGGAGTGGAATGAATAAATGCACCAGGCACACAGTCGCCATGACTAATGCCATCAGCAAAAACTTCTTTGGGAAATGGAGGTTTGGTGTCTGTAACCCTAATCGAATGAAAAGAGTCCAGTGGCAGTGAGTGGCAGTCCTGTTGAGGTGGTGTTGATGATTGGGGTGGAAGCGTTTCTAGCCAATTGGATTGTGATCTGGTTTCCATTAATGGTCTTTGATCACCTTCCAAGAGAGAATATTCACCAAAAAGGGAATTATCAAGGAGGAAACAGTTGTGGCGTGCATGGGTAGGTGAGACCAGTATCAGAAAACTATTTTCTAATATGTCAAGATTGTGAAAGTTGGTTAGTAAATTTTTGAGCTCTAAGTGGCGGGGTGTCAGCTGAAGACTTCATCTGGAACCCTTGTTGGAGTCCCTCACAGTGGGCTCCAGATGAAAAGACTTGGAGGTGGTTGAGTGGACTGTTAGTCCTGGCCACCTGGGAGTTGTCTGAGGGTGATGGGGGAGCGATATGTTTGCCCCAGAGGGACTCTAGAGCAAAGGGTTAGTCCTAGAATGAAGGTTGGGCATGAACGTATATAGTCCAGACACAGTCCGGACGGTCGTAACAGTAGTCCAGTCAGTGTACATAAGTCGTTAAAAGCGTTAAGACTGGCGGTTCAGTCGAGAGAAACAGTGCAGTAGACAGTAAAAATGGTGAGGGAGCAGTATCCCAACAGTAATGGTGATGGTGGTGAGCAAACGGTCGAAAGCTGTCATTTCAAATGATGAGTACAAAATTTATAGTCCAGGCATACTTGGACTTCTACGTAGGTATGGAGAGATGCATGGTCTAAGTACCTGATAATATAAAAGGAAAAGGGTCGAGACCAGGAATATGAAATATGCAATGGGAGATCCCGACTTGGTCCTGAGTAGCCCAAACATCTAAGGTGACATTGGAGCTATGAGCCAAAAGGTCAAGTAAAATAGGGGAAACTTACAAAAATAGTAACCAAGTAAGAAAAGATGGCTAAGAATAGTCTGGTTGGTATATGCACTAGTCTGACTGGTCTGTCCTGGACTGTGGAGACCAATGAACTGGACTATAGTGAAACGTAGGTAAGTAAAGTAAAACACATGATGAAAACATAGAAAAAACAAGGTTATACATGTAGAGGTGTATCAACCTCTACAACGCTCGAGCTAGCAACTGTTATGCTGGGCCCAGTAACTCAGCTAGTAATACATCAAGTACACTCAATGAAAGATACTAATATGTCGTCTGGGTAATCCAAGTATGACTAGTACAAGAATGGTTGTCTCCCAATAAAGGGTATCGATGTGAACCTGAGGGATCTCCTGCTTGATGGTAGTGAGGAAGAAGATGAACTGGTACAAAGTCCCATTGACTTTGAAGAAGGCTCTAAGGCAGGATCATTGTAAGACTGGTATGGTGAAAGTGGGTCTCACTGCTCCAGGTGGCTTGCTGGTTACTAGGCTTGGATTGTGTAGAACTAGCTAAAGTACAGAAATGTGAAGTCTACCTATTTATAGGTAGAGGAACTGCACACAGACCAAGACAAGAAAGGAATCTATCTAGAATGTTCCAGAGAATGGATACTAACTATGGAAATAGCTCCGGTACTATGAGGTAAAAGGGTAGAGAGTTCGGGGAGAATAGGAGACAAACAGAATGAGACGGAATGAGAAAAGAGAGGGCGGAAAAACCATAATGTTACCCCCTTCATAGACATCAGCTCACTGAGCTGAATTATTCTTGCCTCCCAAGGAGGAACCCTCACTAATAACCCAATCCGGCTCAGGTGGGTTGGTGGAAACAGCAGCAGAGTCAGGGATATGGGTACAGTCCTTCCGAGTGTGTCCAGGAGCCCATAAGAAACAGCTCGAACAACAATATTTCTTACATTTTATATACCAATGCCCCTATTTCTGGCATTTATAGCATTGTCCAGGTCGAGAAGGTGGGTCGAGGGAGATGGGTTGATTTTGGGTGTGGGTGAGGTCAGTCAAGGTCTCCTGAAGATATTCCCTGTTGGGTATGGGAGAAGAGGGACAAGAGGGTGGTGGGGACCACACCACAGGATGATTGGGTGAGGGAGTCCATGTTGCATGCACAGGGGGAGGGATAGGCACTGGCTCCACAGCTTCATAAGACGAAAGGACAGGGGGGGCATTGTTGGGAAGCAAATAGGGAGTCGGCCAGCGATGGTGACAGCAGCAAGGGCAATGAGGGGGAGGTGGAGAAGGAGTAGATGGTGGGGGAGCAGCCACGGTGAGGAAGTGGGGTAAGATGGCATTGGTGGTGGTAAGAGGATAACCCCTATATCTGTCCTCTTCAGAAGGGGTGAGGCTGTCAATGAGGGATTGGAGAGTAGGAAGGAGGGAAGGTGGGATGCGATTCACAAAGAACCAAAACCCCTCCTGGTGCATAACATCAAGGAGGTTGTCTAGGGTCTGTTGAAGGGAGTGATCTATGGCTCGGGCAAAGACAGTGTTACCCCCCATATTGGCCCATTGGATAAGAAGGTCAGTGGTGTAGAGTTGATGGTACAGGTGTACCATCACCTAGAGGGAGTCGGCTTGTGGCCACAGGGGGTCGTGCTCAACAGTGAAGAGGGGTTGGGGGTTGGCAAGGACAGTTCTGTAGAGAATGCGTTGAAGGGAGATGGGAAGGTGTTCAGCAAAGATGGCGAGAGAGGGCATAATGAAGGTGACAGATGAATGGGGCATCAAAAGAGGTGGAGAGTCAACCGGGTGGAGTTTTAAATATTTCATCGAGCTTTATACTCAGCTAGGGCTTCGGAAGCATTTCCTAGGTTGGACTCCAGTTTCCAGGTGTTTTCAGCCGAAGAGTACCCTTTCCACTTGATGAGGTATTGCTGCCATCCATGTGTTCCTTGGTGATTGAGGATGTCTTTGACTTCCCACTCTTCCTCCCCTTCTATTTCCTCCAACAGGGGCTTTAAGAAGTTGGGGCCATGTTCTGGCATTTCTCTGTATGGGGATAATAGAGAGGTGTGGAAGACATTATGAATTTTCCAGGAAGGGGGGAGTTGAAGTTTGTAGGCGATGGGGGAGATGATCTTGGAGATCTCAAAGGGGCCCTCTTGGTGAGAAAGGAGTTTCTTAGTCGTGTGATGGAATTGGAGATTACGTGCTTCTAGCCACACCTTATCTCCTACTTTCCAGGGTTTAAATTTGGAAAAGACCCACTCCTTCATGATTCGTGTGGAATTCTCATGAGCCACTTGAGCTTCCTTCTGTGCTTCCTCCAAAAGGGAAAGATGAGTTTCCAGAGCTGGGATAAATGTCTTTTCAAGGGTAGGGTATCCTCAAGGTTCATACCCCAGCATAAGGGAGAATGGTGTCTTCTGGGTCAAGGAGTGGACATTAGAGTTGTAGGAGAACTCAGCAAGGGGTAAAAGGTCCACCCATTTGTCCGGACAGCCTTTGGAGAATATTCATAGGTAGGTTTCAAGGGATTGATTGGCTCGTTCAGTTTCTCCATTGGTCTGAGGGTGGTAGGCAGTGGAGAGGCAGATGTTGTATTGAAGGAGGCGAGTGAGTTCCCATGTGAAGGCAGATGCAAATTGGGGTCCTCTATCGGAGATAACAGTGGAGTGAAGGCTGAACCAGGGAAAGACCTTTTCAAGGAATAGTTGAGCAACTCCCTTGGCATCAATGGCTTTCGAGCAAGGGGAGAAAATTACCCCCTTCATAAGGCCGTGGTTGACCATGACCAAAACAGAATTGAAACCATGTGATGGGGGAAGATCAGTGATGAGGTCGATGGAGATTTGCTCAAAGGGACAAGAGGCAGTGGAAGGAATAGGAGAAAGCGGGGGAACCATAGGGTGAGTATTGACTTTATGCTGCTGACAGACTGCACAGCCAGTAACAAAACGTCAGACAAAGGTGGAAAGACCCAGCCACCAATAGTCACAAGCGATGAGGGAAGTCATGTGAAAGATGCCACCATGGCCTCTGGCGAAGGATGAGTGGACAGAGGAGATGACCTCATGATGAAGGGGTTCTGGGATATAGAGGCAACCACAGAAATAAAGGTGTCCGGCATCAAAGGTCCAGTCTCGGAGGGACAAACGAGGGAGGAGAGGAGATCCTTCTGTGCAGTTTTTAATGGTGTCCAGGATGAGGAGGTCAGAGGACGAGGATTGGGCAACCTTCTCCAAGAGGGCCAAGTCGATAGTGCGAATAAAAACGGAGTCTGGCAAGAGGGTGACAGCATGATTATCTTCCACAGTATCAACAGCATCTTTGTGAGAAAGGGCATCAGCAGGGCCCATAGACGACCCAGGGAGGTGGGTGAAGACAAGATCAAAATCTTGGAGGAAGAGAAGCCAGCAGGCTTGGTAACATGAAAGTTTTCATGGTTCTCGGAAGTAGGAAAGGTTTTTATGGTCAGTAAGAATGGTAACTGGGTGAGAGGTACCTTGAAGGTAGTGATGCCATTCATAAAGAGCATGAATGACAGCAAGGAGTTCCCTGTCATAGATATCATAGTTCCATTCGGCAGGAGAGAGGGTCTTAGAGAGGTAAGTGCATGGGTGGAGGTCACCATTGGCATCCTTTTGCATTAGAATCCCTCCGGTAGCGACGAGGGAAGCATCTGTCATGACAAAGAAAGGAAGAGTAGTGTCAGGTAGTCAGAGAACAGGTGTAGACATAAAGATTTGTTGAAGGGAATGAAAAGCATCTTCATGGGAAGAGGTCCAAGTCCATGGAGTGGTTTTCTTGGTCAAGTCGATGAGTGGTTGAGCAATAGTGGAGAAATTGGCAATAAACTTCCAATAGAAGTTACAAAATCCGAGGAAGGAGCAAACTGCTTTAACCAATTGAGGTGGTTGCCACTCCTGGATGGCCTTTAGCTTGGTGGGGTCCATGGAGGCTTGGTGATGTCCGATGACCATGCCTAGATATTTGACCTCAGAGACGTCAAAGGAGCATTTTGAGAGCTTGAGAGATAAATGGAGGTCTCTGAGTCACTGAAGGTCCCATTTTGTTCATTCACGATGCTCCAAGATGGACGAGGAATGAATAAGGATGTCATCCATATAGATAACGACCCATCCTTCTGCAATGAGGTCACAAAATCTGTCATTCATGAAGGCTTGGAATGTGGCCAGAGAGTTACAAAGACCAAAGAACATCACTGTAGGTTCAAACAGACCAAAGGGGGTGATAAAGGCAGCACCTATCCCCAGGCTTAATTAGAACATTGTTATATCCCCATCATACATCAAACTTTGTGAAAATGGTGGAGTCCTTCAGCTTGTCAAGGAGATTGGATATGAGGGGTAGGGGATAGGCATTCTTTACGGTGTGTGAGTTAAGGTAGCGGTAGTCTTGGCAAGGGCATAAGGATCCATCCTTCTTTGGGATGAAAAAGAAGGGAGAGGCTTGAGGGGACTTCAATGGGACGATTCTCCCCATTCAAAGATGTTTGTCGATGAACTCTTGACATGTTTCTAGCTCCTTAGGGTTGAGCAGGTACACCTTGGCTACTTTTGGGATAAAGGAGTCATCAAGGTCAATGGCATGATCAAATGGTTGGGATGGAGGAGGCAGGAGGTTGTGAGTCTTTTCTTCGAAAATGGAGGCGAATTCTTGATACTCTGGAGGAAGGACTTTGTCCTTCTTGGGTGCAGCAATAGCAGCTTCAGTGGCAATAGTGGTCTTTTGGAGGGATTCCACCAGGTACCATTGGGTAAGAGCTTCCCCTTCTGCATTCTCGTTCTCCCAGATATTCAGGATGGAGACAGTTCTAGTTCACCAATTGATGGAGGGATTTACCTTGGTGAACCAGGGAATCCCTAGAATAGCGTGATCTTTGCCACAGTTTAGCACAAGGAATTATGTCACCTCTTCTCGTCCTGCTACATTTAACACTAGGTGGGTTTCTCAGCGAATGAAACCCCCTTTATTGGATGTCCCATCCACATTCGACACTCAGATAGGGAGTGGGAGGTGCTTGGTGGGGAACTGATACTTAGCGATGGTTATTGGGTCAATGAAGTTCTCTATGGCCCCAGAGTCTAGCAAGGCTTTTGTCTCAGTGATTTTTGTTCTGTGCGAAAGGGAGATAGGAAGACAAATGGATTTCTCTTTCTTACTGGTACAAAGTATAGGAGTGGAATGTTCTGGAGGAGAAGACACTGAAGCTTTCCTCTGTTCTAAAAACCCAAGACCTTCTCATCAAGGGTATTCTTGGTGACTTGTTTGCCTTCTTCTTCTTTGAAACAGGCTTTGAGAACTCATACGAGTTCCTTCTGGTCTACCTTCCATCCTTCGAGAACCTTGATGTATTGGTCTAGATCAGAAGGTGGGGGAAGCTCAGGAGCCTTCATCTGATTGGGGGTGGTGGAGATGGCCTTGGCAGCGGAGTTGTTTTGGAAAGGGGTATTTGAGCAGAATCCTGACAGGTTCCCATCATTCTTCTCTTCTTGAGGGTGATTCCTTGTGGTGCATCCCCTTTTGTGACAAATGAAGCAATGTCCTTCTTGAATGTGATGAGCTTTTTCTACCAGGGATAGTCAGATGGCGTCGACCTCCATGGCATTAGGGTCTTTCTTTTTGGAGAAGTTTCGCCACCCTAAGCCCTTTCGCATGTCCTTGATGCATTCCTGTTGTGCATTAAATTTGCTGGCTTGCTCCATCCATCCTTGGAGCATAGAGGGGATGGTTCCCATGGAGAGGATATTGGTGGTAATCTTTTCATCCAGTCCCCTTCCAAAGTATTCGATGAGAGCCTCTTCATCGGTTAGACCTGTTTGAGAGGCGGCGAGGGAGAAGTCTGCAATGTATTTAGTGAAGCCATCCTTATCTTTGGTATTCTGGGAGAGGTTTTGGATGGTTCATCTCACTTTGCTGGCTGTATTGAAAGGGAAGAAGGTTTTTGCAAATTCAGTGGCCATAGCAATGAATGTCTTTTGGTCCTGGGGTATCCCCTTGTTTTCTAACTTGTAGAACCATCCTTTGGAGAATACTCTTCCTCGTTCTTTACTCATCTTGTTGAGTGTAGTTAACAACTTAGCGTTGTCATCGTAGAGGTCCTTGTTCATATTGAAGTATGCTTTCATGGCGAGCATCCAACATATGGTGTCATCAGATTCACCAGAGAAATCATCAGGAAGTCCGGCTTTCAACTCAGTGGCTTTTGCCATGGTTCTTTCTTCTCGTCGTTGTTTAAGGTATTTGGCTACTCGTTGAGCCTCTTCTTCTTTTAATGCATGTCTCTGTTCCTGAGAAGCTTCTACTCTTCTCCTAATTTCTTCATCATCAAAACCTTCCTGTTGAAGGCTTGAAGCTAGGTGTTGGTCAGTGTTGTCATCTAATTCCTGTTCCCAGTCAACGTCCTGTTGTGGGGCAAAGGGCAGAGGGTTTGTTGGGTCCTGTTCGACCTCGATGGGGTTTTCTTCGTGAGACAGCTCTGGTAGAGAGGTGGTATGCTCAAGAGGGATAGAAGAGGAGGAGGCAAAGGGGATGGAGTACAGATTAAGGGACTTCCTCTTCCATTGGAAGGATTGGGGATATGGGGGACCTTGAGGGGGAGTAATGATGAGAGAGGGTAGTTGTCTGCTAGATAGAAGACAACAGTGAGAGAGCTAGTTCTTTTGTTATGCTGGGCATGGTAACTCAGCTAGTAATACGTCAAGTACACTCAATAAAAGATACTGATATGTCATCTGGGTAATCCAAGTATGACTAGTATGAGAATGGTCGTCTCCCAATAAAGGGTATTGACGTGAACCTGAGGGATCTCCTGCTCGATGGTAGCAAGGAAGAAGATGAACTGGTACAAAGTCCTGTTGACTTCAAAGAAGGCTCTAAGGCAGGATCTTTGTAAGACTGGTATGGTGAAAGTGGGTCTCACTGCTCCGGGTGGCTTGCTGGTTACTAGGCTTGGATTGCATAGAACTAGCTAAAGTACAGGGATGCAAAGTCTACCTATTTATAGGTAGAGGAACTGTGCACAGACCAAGACAAGAAAGGAATCTATCTAGAATGTTCCAGAGAATGGATACTAACTATGGAAATAGCTCCGGTACTATGAGGTAAAAGGGTAGAGAGTTCAGGGAGAATAGGAGACAAATGGAATGAGATGGAATGAGAAAAGAGAGGGCAGAAAAACCATAACACTGTTCTTCTTTGTCCCAAAGAAGGATGGATCCTTGCAACCATGCCAGGACTATCGGTATTTGAACTCCCATACAGTAAAGAACACCTACCCCCTACCTCTCATCTCCGATCTCCTGGACAAGCTGAAAGATTCCACTATCTTCACCAAATTCGATGTATGGTGGGGGTATAACAATGTCCTTATCAAGCCAGAAGATCGCTGGAAGGCAGTGTTCATTACTCCTTTTGGGCTTTTTGAACCAACCATCATGTTCTTTGGGTTATGTAATTCCCCAGCTACCTTTCAAGCATTCATGAATGATGGTTTTCGGGGAAGGCTGGGTCATCATCTACATGGATGATATCCTCATCCATTCATCTGATCCTCAGGAGCATGCAGAATGTACAAAATGCATCTTCCAATGTCTAAAAGATCTCCATCTCTCCCTCAAGATTTCTAAATGCTCTTTTGACGTTGCAGAGGTTGAATACTTGGGTATGGTAATTGGCCACCACCAAGCTTCTATGGACCCCATGAAGCTTAATGCCATCAAGGAATGGAAACCCCTGCAATCGGTGAAAGCAGTCTGATCATTCCTGGGGTTCTGTAACTTTTATCAGAAGTTCATTGCAAACTTTTCTACTATCACCCAACCCTTGATTGACCTTACCAAAAAGGCATCTACATGGACATGGGAACAAGTCCATGAGGACACATTCCAAACCCTCCAACAACAGTTCCTGTCCACTCCCATTCTCCATCTCCCCAACACCACTGAGCCATTCTTTCTCATGACAGATGCCTCTCTGGTTGCCACCAGTGGGATCCTTATGCAGAAAGATGTTAACAGAGATCTCCATCCCTGTGCTTACTTGTCTAAGACTCTTTCTCCTGCCGAGCAGAACTACAACATCTATGATAGGGAACTCCTCACTGTCATTCATGCTCTCTATGAATGGTGACATTATCTACAAGGTATGGGTCACCTGGTCATGGTCCTCATGGACCACAAGAACCTTTCCTATTTTCGGGAACTGTGTAAAATGTCCTGTCCACAGGCCCAATGGCTCCTCTTCCTCCAAGACTTTGATCTCTCCTTCGTCCATCAGCCAGGTTTGGCTATGGGTCCTGCCAATGCTCTTTCTCGCCATGATGCATGGATACCACAGATGATAATCAGGCCATCACTCTCCTGCCAGACTCTGCCTTTGTCCATGCACTCAATCTTGCTCTTGCTGACAAGATTACCCAATCATCCTCCTCCAACCCCCTCATGGTTGATGTGATTGCAAAATCTATGGAATCTTCCCCCTTATTTCCCTGCTCCTTTCCCCAAGATTGGACCTTTGACAATGGCAAACTTTACTTCTGAGGTCACCTTTACATCCCAGAATCTCTCTGCCATGATGTTCTTTCTTCTGTTCACTCTTCTTTCACCAGGGGACATGATGGGATTTTTTGCACATGTACCCTCCTCGCTCGCGACTTCTGGTGGCCTGGTCTCTCTACCTTTGTCCAGAACTTTGTTTCTGGCTGTGCCACTTGCCAACAGCACAAGGTCAACACCCATCCAACCATTCCTCCTCTTTCACCAATCCCCTCCACCACTTCCTGCCCCTTTGAACAACTTTTGGTCAACCTCATCACTGACCTTCCTTCCTCTCAGGGCTTTGATGCTATTATGGTTGTGGTCGACCATGGCCTTATAAAGGGGGTAATTTTCACACCTTGCTCTAAGTCCATTGATGCAGAAGGAGTAGCTCAGCTTTTTCTTGAAAAGGTTTTTCCACGATTTGGTCTACATTCCTCCATCATCCCTGACTGAGGCCCCCAATTTGCCTCTGCATTCACCCAAGAATTTGCTAGACTCCTCAATTATGACATCTGGCTCTCAACCACCTACCATCCACAAACTGATGGCAAAACGGAAAGGGCAAACCAGTCCCTTGAGACAATTTTCTCCAAAGGAAAACCTGATAGATGGTGTTACGCTGAGGCTAGTAACTCAGCTAGTAACCGATAAAATATACGCGGTGGTATATGCTGATACGTTGACGAGGTAACCCTAGGATGATTACAACGAGAATGGTCGTCTCCCAGTAGAGGGTATCAATGTGTCCATACGGTAAATCCTGTACCGTAGCGATGAAGATGATTAGTTGATATCTCACTCCCCGAACAGTGAGAAAACTTCTTAGCGTGGTAGCTGAGAGTACTGGAATGGTGACAAAGGTCTCGCTTGTCCGGAGCGGCTTGCTGGTTACTAGGCTTGAATTGCGTAGAACTAGCTAAGGTACAGGTACATATAGGAAGTCTAGGTATTTATAGGTAGAGAAGATGCGCACAGACCAAGAGGAAAAAGGAAAGTATCTAGAATGTTCTGGAGGATTTGTAGCTATAAGTGGTAACCCTGGGCTCCAGTGCTTCAAGGTAAAACAGAAAAGATCGGAAACAGGAAAGACTGGAACAATAATCGGGAAAAGTAGGAATACAATGGGAAGAATAGGAAAAAGGGGTAGAGGTCCGACAAAACCGTAACATTACCCCCTTTGTAGATATCAGCTCACTGAGCTGAATTATTCTCTCCACCCAAGGAAGAGTTTTCGTCGATAATCCAGGTGGCGACTGGGGGGTTAGTGGAAATATCTGGGCAATAAGTGACTTTATGCCCTCTCGTTCCGCAACCGTCACAAGGGAGTCCTCGACATTGACTCTGTATATGCCCGGGAGCCCATAAATAACATTTTGGACAACGATACTCATGGCACTCCTGGTACCAATGACCCCACTTCTGACATTTAAAACACTGTCCAGAGCGGACCGGGGTATCAGGGAGGGAGTCGACGTCAATAGGATGAGTTGGAGTTCCCGGAGAAGGGGAATGAGGAGGAGCGGAGGGGGAAATAGGGAGGTGAGTGTCGTTGTCATAGGACGTGATGGGGTTGGACCATTCGGGCTGAGGAGTCCAGGTGGCTCTGGCAGGTTTGGGCACCGGAAGAGCCAGGGAGTTTTCATAAGAAGAAAGACGAGGTTGAGTGGGGACCAAATATGGAGTAGAACGATGTCTAGGACGACGACGAGGCCGACGAGTGGGTGCAGGAGGAGAAGGAGAGGATGAAGGGGGAGTAGGAGACATCGACGGAGAGAGAAAGAAGCGGGGTTCTATTCCGTTGGTTACGGTTGGGGGATCTCCTCGATAATGATCCTCCTCGGAAGGGGTTAGGCCATTGAGGAGGGATTGTAGAATAGGTAGAGTGGAAGAAGGGATTCGATTCACAAAGAACCAGAACCCTTCTTGATGCATGAGGTCGAGAAGATGATCCAACGTCTGTTGGGTAGAATGATCTATAGCGCGAGTAAAGGGAGAGGGTGGCCCCGACCGAGAACACTGGAAAAGCAAGTCGGTGGTATAAATCTGATGGTACAAGCGTACCATAGTTTGCAAGGAAGTCGCCTGAGGCCATAGATAATCGTGTTCAAGGCAGAATAGGGGTCGGGGGTCAGCAAGGATGGTGCCAAAGAGCATGCGGCGGTACGAGACAGGGAGACGTTCGGCATAGATAGTGGGAATAGACATAATGACAAACAAAGGTGACGGATGAATGGGGTGAAAAGTGGGTTAGTGGAGTTCTAAAGACGTCGTCGAGTTTTATACTCTTCCAACGCTTCGGAGGCATTTCCCAGATTAGACTCCGGTTCCCAGGTATTCTCGGCGGAGGAATACCCTTTCCATTTTACCAAGTATTGTCTCCGTCCTCGTGTTCTGCAGTGATTGAGGATGTCTTCGACTTCCCATTCTTCTTCTCCTTCTATTTCCTCTGACGGTGGCTTTAGGAAGTTAGGTCCATGCTCCAGGGTTTCCCGATAGGACGATAGGAGAGATGCATGAAAGACGTTATGGATCTTCCAAGATGGGGGTAGGCAGAGTTCATAGGCGAGGGGAGAGACAACCTTAGAGATCTCAAAGGGTCCTTCGCGTCTAGGGAGGAGTTTCTTGGACGTATGACAGAAACGAAGGTTCCGTGCTTCCAGCCATACCTTATCTCTGACTTTCCACAGTTTAAACTTGGAAAAGGTCCATTCCTTCATGATCTGAGCGGAATTCTCGTGAGCCGCAAGGGCTTCTTTCCGTGCTTCCTCTAAGAGGGTAAGACGTTTTTCCAGGGCGGGGATAAACGTCTTTCCGAGAGGGGGATACCCTCGGGGTTCATATCCGAGCATGAGGAAGAATGGGGATTTCTGGGTAGAAGCGTGGACATTAGAATTATGAGAGAATTTGGCAAGAGGTAGTAGGTCCACCCGTTTATCTGGGCGACCTTCAGAGAATATTCTCAGATATGTTTCTAGGGATTGGTTTGTTCATTCGGTTTCTCCATCGGTCTGCGGATGGTAAGCGGTGGAAAGGCGAAGATCATAGCCGAGGAGGCGAGACAATTCGCAAGCGAAAGCTGAGGCGAATTGGGGACCACGATCCGAAATGACCAATGAATGGAGGCCGAAACGAGGGAAAACTTTTTCTAAGAATAGTTGTGCCACTCCCTCAGCATCAATAGTTTTAGAACAAGGGGTGAAAATTACCCCCTTCGTAAGGCCATGGTCGACCATGACCAAAATAGAGTCAAAGCCCCGAACAGAGGGAAGGTCTGTGATCAGATCGACAGAGATTTGCTCGAAGGGATGAGAGGCAACCGAGGGAATGGGAGAAAGTGGGGGAATGGTGGGATGAGTGTTAACTTTGTTCTGTTGGCAGACAGCACAGCCAGAGACAAAGCGGCAGACAAACGTAGAGAGGCCAGGCCACCAGAAATCGCGAGCAACAAGAGCATGAGTGCGGAAAATGCCACCATGACCCCCGGCAAAGGAAGAGTGAACAGAGGAGATGATGTCGCGGCAAAGAGTTTCAGGGACATAAAGGCGATTTCGGAAATACAATTTTCCATCGTCGAACGTCCAATCCCGGATAGAAGAGCGGGGAAAGAGAGGGGAATCCTCAAAGGATTTCTCAATAGCATCCAGGACTAGAGGGTCCGAGGTGGATGATTGGGTAATTTTATCAGAGAGTGCAAGATCAATAGCCCGGAGGAAAACGTCATCGGGGAGGAGGGTAACCGCTTGGTTATCGTCGGCAGTGTCAACATGGTCTTTTCGGGAGAGTGTGTCTGCTGGGCCCATCTGAGAACCCGGTTGATGGATGAACTGGAGGTCGAAGTCTTGGAGAAAGAGAAGCCAGCGAGCCTGGCGACGAGAAAGTTTTCGTGGTTCTCGGAAATAAGACAAGTTCTTGTGGTCAGTAAGAACCATGACAGGAAGTGAGGTGCCTTGGAGGTAATGACGCCATTCATAGAGGGCATGAATGACAGCAAGTAATTCGCGATCATAGATATTATAATTTCGTTCGGCAGGGGATAAAGTCTTTGAGAGATACATAAGCACAGGGGTGAAGGTCTCTGTTGGCGTCTTTCTGCATGAGAATACCTCCGGTGGCAACAAGGGAAGCATCGGTCATTAAGAAGAAGGGTGCGGTAGTGTCTGGAAGACGAAGGACAGGTGCTGACATGAAAATCTGTTGAAGGGTGCGGAAAGCAGACTCATGTGTCGTGGACCACTCCCAAGTAGTCGATTTCTTGGTTAAATCGATGAGTGGCTGAGCAATGGTAGAGAAATTCACGATGAACTTCTGGTAGAAGTTGCAGAACCCTAAAAATGACCGAACGGCTTTTACGGAGGTGGGAGGTTGCCATTCTTTGATAGCGTTCAGCTTAGTAGGGTCCATGGACGCTTGATGATGACCGACGATCATCCCTAAATATTTGACCTCAACGACGTCGAAAGAACATTTGGAAATCTTTAGGGAGAGATGAAGGTCCTTTAGTCGCTGAAGTACTCGTTTAGTCCGTTCTGTGTGTTGGATGGGATCAGAGGAATGAATAAGGATGTCGTCCATGTAGATGACGACCCATCCTTCAGAAATAAGGTCTCGGAAACCGTCGTTCATAAACGCTTGGAACATAGCTGGAGAATTACACAACCCGAAGAACATGACCGTGGGTTCGAAGAGTCCGAATGGCGTGATGAAGGCGGCTTTCCATTGATCTTCTGGTTTGATAAGGACGTTGTTATAACCCCAACGGACGTTGAACTTGTTGAAGATCGTAGAATCCTTCAACTTATCCAAAAGATTGGAGATGAGAGGAAGCGGATAAGCATTTTTGACCGTATGGGAATTAAGATATCTGTAATCCTGACAAGGTCGTAGGGAGCCATCCTTCTTTGGTACAAAGAAGAAGGGGGACGCTTGGGGAGACTTTGATGGTACGATTCGACCGGTTCGGAGATGTTCATCGACGAACTCTTTACATGTCTCCATTTCTTTGGGATTAAGAGGATAGACTTTAGCGATCTTTGGAACGAAGGATTCGTCAAGGTCGATCCCATGATCGAAAGACCAGGATGGGGGAAGAAGATCATGGGTCTTTTCCTCGAATATGGAGGCATATTCATTATACTCAGGAGGAAGGATTTTTTCCTTTTTTGGTGCAGCAATAGCGGCCTCCGTGGCAATGGTGGTTTTCTTCAATGATTCAACTAGATATCATTGTTCTAGTGCTTCCCCTTCTGCATTATGATTTTCGGATAGGGCAGGGATGGTAACGATTCGGTTCGTCCAATCGATGGATGGGTTTACCTTGGTGAACCATGGAATCCCCAGAATTACTCGATCTCCCCCACAATTTAGTACAAGGAAATGGATAACTTCTTCTCGTCCTGCCATATTAATGGCCAAGAAGGCTTCTTTTCGGATAAACCCTCCCTTGTTGGTGGATCCATCGGCATTTGACGCTTTGATAGGGGAAGGAAGTCGTCTAGTGGGAAACTGATATTTCGCAATGGTGATAGGGTCGATAAAGTTTTCGGTGGCCCCAGAGTCGATGAGAGCATTGATTTCAGCGGTTTTCATTCCATGAGAAAGAGAGATGGGAATGCGAATAGATTTCTCTTTCTTACTAGTACAGATGATAGGAGTGGAATGTTTGGGAGGGGAAGACGCTGAGGCTTTCCTCCGTTCTAAAAACCCTGAATTCTTTCAACAGTAGACATCCGTGAGACCTTTGTCTCATCTTCTTCAAAACACTCTTGGAGAACTCATACGAGTTCCTTCTGATCGACCTTCTGTCCTTTTAGGACTTTAAGATACTCGTCGAGTTCAGAAGATGGGGGAAGTTCTGGTGCCTTAGGAGGATCTGGAGTGGTGACAGTTGCCGCTCTCGTCTGGTTCCGGAAAGGATTATTGGAACGAGGGGGAGTTCCTTCCGTTTTCTTATCATCGCGAGGATGATTACGCGTGGTGCAACCCTTCTTATGGCAGATAAAGCACCATCCTTCTCTGATATGTCGAGCCTTCTCGACCGGGGAGAGTCGAATAGTATTGACTTCCATAGCGTTAGGGTCCTTTCTATCGTTAGAGAAGTTCCTCCATCCTAAACCCTTCCGCATATCCTTGATGCGCTCCTGCTGCGCATTAAACTTACTGGCCTGGTTCATCCACTCTTGGAGTGTGGTGGGAACTGCGGCCATGGAGAGAATATTAGTGGTGATCTTTTCATCTAACCCCCTTCCAAAGTATTCGATGAGGGCTTCTTCGTCAGAGAGTCCGGTCTGGGCGGCAGCAAGGGAGAAATCAGCAATGTATTTAGCAAAGCCGTCCTTGTCCTTCATGTTCTGAGAGAGGTTTCAGATAGTTCGGCGAGCCTTACTAGCGGTAACATAAGGGAAGAACGTCTTGGCAAAGTCCGCTGCCATGACGTTGAAGGTTCGGTGGTCGTCAGAGATATTAGGACTTTCCAGACGATAGAACCATCCTTCGGAGAACACCTTTCCTCGTCCCTTGCTCATCTTATTGAGTGTAGTAACCATCATTGCCTTATCGTCATAGAGATCACCATTCATCTTGAAGTATGCTTTCATGGCAAGCATCCAGCATACTGCATCTTCCGATTCCCTGGAGAAGTCATCCGGGAGTCCGGCCTTGAGCTCCGTAGTCTTGGTCATCTCTTTTCTTCGTCGATCTAGGTAAGCGGCGGTTCTACGGGCTTCCTCTTCTTCTACAAATGCGCGTCTCTGTTCCTGAGAAGCTTCTACTCTTCTCCTTACTGTTTCGTCGTCGTGTCCTTTTGTGGACAATTGCTGGGCAAGTCTAGTGTCTTGTTCGTCGTCAAGCTCCTGTTCCCAATCAACTTCCTGTTGTGGGTCTTGCTCGACGTCAATGGGAGTCTCTTCATGGGAAGGGTTTGGGAGAGACGTGGTTCGTTCGAGGGGGACGGAGGAAGAAGTGGCGGGGAAGGGGATGGAGTATGGGTTATGGGTTTTCTTCTTCTTCTGGTAGGGCATAGGATAGGCGGGACTACGAGGAGGAGTAATGGTGGAGAGAGGGTTCCGTCCGCTGAGTAGAGGACAGTGAGAAGAGCTAGTTCTTTTGTTATGCTGAGGCTAGTAACTCAGCTAGTAACCGATAAAATATATGCAGTGGTATATGCTGATACGTTGACGAGGTAACCCTAGGATGATTACAACGAGAACGGTCGTCTCCCAGTAGAGGGTATCGATGTGTCCGTACGGTAAATCCTAGACTGTAGCGATGAAGATGATTAGTTGATATCTCACTCCCCGAACAGTGAGAAAACTTCTTAGCGTGGTAGCTGAGAGTACTGGAATGGTGACAAAGGTCTCACTCGTCCAGAGCGGCTTGCTGGTTACTAGGCTTGAATTGCGTAGAACTAGCTAAGGTACAGGTATAGGAAGTCTAGGTATTTATAGGTAGAGAAGATGTGCACAGACCAAGAGGAAAAAGGAAAGTATCTAGAATGTTCCGGAGGATTTGTAGCTATAAGTGGTAACCCTGGGCTCTGGTGCTTCAAGGTAAAATGGAAAAGATCGGAAACGGGAAAGACCGGAACAATAATCGGGAAAAGTAGGAATACAACAGGAAGAATAGAAAAAAGGGGTAGAGGTCCGACAAAACCGTAACAGATGGGTTGACCTTCTTCCTCTTGCTGAATTCTCCTATAATTCCAATGTTTATTCCTCTACCCAGAAAACTCCATTCTTCCTGATGCTAGGATATGAACCCAGGGGATACCCCACTCTGGGAAAGATGTTTATCCTGGCCCTGGAAAAATGACTTTCCTTGTTGGATGAAGCATGGAAAGAAGCTCTTGTGGCTCATGAGAATTCTGCATGAATCATGAAGGAACAGACTTTTTCCAAATTCAAACTGTGGAAAGTTGGAGATAAGGTGTGGTTAGAAGCCTGAAATCTTTGATTCCACCATACATCCAAAAAACTTCTTCCCTGATGAAAAGGACCTTTTGAGATCTCCAAGGTTGTTTTGTTGAAACAGACTGGACTGTTATAGCAAGAGGAAAGCCTGCTTGACTTACAGAAGGTTATCGTCTGGTTGCTCACAGATGATGGTGGTAGAGGTTAAAGACTCTATTAGAACTCAGCTGTGGAGTTTGAATATTTAACTACATACAAATATGGCAATTACTACTTATAGTAAGCTTATGTAGTCCATTGAAGTGCTAGCTACAATAGTGCACATTCAACATGTTTCTCCCATTGCCTATGAATTCTGTTTCCTGCCGTCCTGAAAGATCCACAATGTGTTCCATGTGTTGCTCCTCTCCCCCTATAAGGAAACACCTGAACATGGATCCAACTTCCAAAAACCTCCCCTGGATGAAATAGAAGGTGAGGAAGAGTGGGAAGTTGAAGACATTCTTAATCACTGAGGAACATGAGGTTGGTGTCATGGACATGACAATCCTGATGTTACTCCACCTTTATTCTGACACTTTACTCTGCTTCATACCTTTTCATTACTTAAGTTTACTCCACTCTCATTTACTCTGCTCCAACCTAGTGTTATGTTCAAGTTCTTACATGTTTCATCTTGACACCTCCTACCCTTAGTTTCATCTTGACATCCTTGTTCCAGTGTCAACCCTGACACCTCCATTCCTGTTTCACTATGACACCCTACTCCTGTTTCATGAATCAGCAGTCAACACTCATTGCTACTATTTCAGCCTACTCATGTATAAATACTGTAGTTTGCTGAGGACTTCTCCTCAGTTCAAATATCAACTAAGTTCCCCACTATTTCTCTCCTGCTCTCCTCAAGTCTTAGCTTGGATTCCTCCCCAACTAAGCATCTGACCTCTCTCCACCTTCGTCCTCCGAAATACAGGGCACGAGTGCGTAAGGGCACAGCTCTCCACCTGAGTAGCTGAAGCCAAGCCCATCCGACCAACCTCCGACATAAGTCCACCTACTTTGTCTCCCTCCGATGTCAGAGCAAGAGTGGAATAGCATTGGACCGATGCTTGACAGTCAGCAGCAATATCTCATAAGATGGAAAGGATATTCTTCTGCCGAAAACACTTGGGAACTGGAGTCTAATTTGGGAAATGCTTCCAAGATCCTACTGGAGTATAAAGCTTGATGACATCTTTAAAACTCTGCTAACCATCCTTATCCATTGTCTCCCTCTCACTAGTCATGCCCTCCATCTTTGCTGAACATCTCCCTACTTCCCTTCACCATATTCTTTTTGGGACTGTCCTCACCAACCCTCACCCCCTTTTTGCTGTTGAACACAATTCGCTCTGGCATCAGACTGACTCCCTCCAGGTGGTGGTGCACCTGTACCATCAGTTATACACTACTGACCTCCTCCTCCAACGTTCTGGTGTGGGGGGAAATACTGTCTTTGCCCTGGCCATAGATCACTCCATCCAGCAGATGCTGGATCATCTCTTAGAAATCATGCATCAAGAGGGGTTCTGGTTTTTTGTCAACCACATTCCCCCATCCCTTCTTCCTACCCTCCAATCCCTAATACATAGACAGGCTTACCCCATCAGAGGAAGATCGCTATTGGGGTTTTCCCCTCACCATCACCAACTCTATTCTTCTGTGGTTCTTCTTAACCTCCCTGTCCATGTCACCCCCAGCATCCTCCCCTCCTCCTCCACGAAGACCTCATTGCAGACCGTGATGCTGACCAACACCCTACTCACTCCCTTCTAACCTGACCCCTCAACTATCTTCATATGAAGCTGTGGAACCCCTTCCAGTTCTGCCTCCTGCTCAGCCCACTTGGACCCCATCTCCCAATCATCCAGCATCCTGGTCTCCACCCCCCTCTCATCCATCCTTTCCATCTCCTGGTTCAGATATCCTGCAAGAAACTCTTGCTAACATCCAATAATCCCAGACTCAACCGATGGTCTCAGATTATCCCACTCGCCCGGGCCAGTGCTACAAGTGCCAGGAGTGGGGCCATTGGTACATGGAGTGTAAAAGGTATTGATGCTCGTGATGTTATTTGTGGGCCCCAGGTCATGCTCATTGGGACTGTCCTTGTGTTCCACCTGATGCCTCTCCTGCCACTACCAACCCACTGGAGCCTGATTGGGTCGTCAGCGAAGGTTCATCCTCCAAAGGCAAAAATAATCCAGCTTGGTAAGCTGGAGACTAAGAAGGGGGTAATGTTACATTTTTCCCTTACTTCCATATTCTTCCATCCTGTCCCCATCCAATTCCTTAGCTTTCTGTTTCCTTCTGCTTTACCTTACTGAACCGGAGCAGAGGGTAGCCATATATTGTTATATCCTCTGGAACATTCTAGATAATTTCCATTTTCCTCCTTGGTCTGTGTGCAACTTATCTACCTATAAATAGGTAGATTTCCTATACCTGTATCTTAGCTAGTTCTACGCAATTCAAGCCTAGTAACCAGCAAGCCACCCAGTGTGGTGAGACCACCTTTATGATTCCAGTTCTACAAAAAAGCTGCTTACAAGCTTTCTTTGACCTTCAGGGAGAGCAAATCCAGATTATCTTCTTCCTTGCTACTATAGAGCAAGAGGTCCCCATGGTTTGCATCAATGCCCTATACTGGGAGATGACTGTTCTGGTACTAGTCATACTAGGGCTACCTAGGTGACAGATTAGTATCTTTCATTGACTTTACGTGTCACACTTCTAGCTGAGTTACCAGGCCCAGTGTAACACCACCATCCCCTCTTACACCACTTTCCTCTTCATCATCATCATCTTTATCTTATCTCTTTTGCCCATCTCAGTCTATCTCAGTCTTACTGGACTACTGGACTACTGCTTCACCACCTGCTCTGGTTCCACGAATGATTATTCTTCCACCAGTTCAACCTATCTCTGCTCAACCTATCCCAATGTCTAACCCAGCCCCCATTACCATGCTGCTTCATGGCACCCAGAATGCACCCACCTTCGATGGGAAGGTTCCATCTGCTCTTCCCAGGTTCCTGAAAGACATTGACAAACTTGGTACTGCTGCTGGTCTTACTGCCACTCAAAAGATTCATGCCACCATCCAATACACAGACTTAGAGGAGTTTGAAGGATGGGAGCTTCTAGACAAAGCTTCAGCTGCTCCTGCTCCTGCTGACTGGGATGATTTTGTCACAGCTGTTAAAGAATTATATCCTGGTTGCAAAGGTACTAGCCAGTATTGTTGTGCTGACATCCAATATCTAGTCCAGAAGTACCAAGCCAAGCCAATGTGGACTATTGAAGACCTTGGCAAATACCAATGAAAGTTCCAAAAGGTTTCCAAGTTCCTTATCATGAATAGGAAGCTTTCCCAACTTGACTGTGACATGTTGTTCCTTGCCAGACTACCTCTGGACTTGGGACAACAAGTCTGGCAGCATCTACTTATCACCAAGATTACTCATCATCCATATGACCTGTATGAAATTGCTGACACAGTCAACACAGCCAAGTTTCTCCTCACAGGTTCTGCTCTTTGACCACTACCTACAACCAGTCAGACACAGACCACCCAACTGTATTACCCTGCCTGGGCAGTACTGGTTCCACTATCTCAAGTCCCACAGGCCCCATCGTCCAGTGGTGCTCCCATTGTTAAGCAGGAACAGGTGAACCTCCAGCAGTCTTCTAGACCGAAGGAGTGCACATTTTGTGGTGATTCAGCTCACTTTATGAATAGCTGCTCTCATGTAGATGGTTATATTCAGACTGGAAAAGCATCTCAAGGAGCTGATGGCCGATTGTACCTCACCAATGGGCAACACATCCCTTGCATCCCTGGTACTCAGTGTCTATGAGAATGCATAGACTGGTTGCCCTTGCAGTCTGCTTTGTGTGCTGGATCAGTTGTCACAACTGGCATAGTTTCTTTATATCCATCTGAAATTGACACTGTTTTAGATATTGATATGTCCGTCTTAAGGACTTCTGTAGCAGATTCATTGGACAATGAAGATAGTCTGGACTTGGATGACCCAGACTTCCATGCTTATCTATTGCACACCTGACTTTCCAAGCAGACCAAAGCAAAGACAAGGGCAAATGTGTCTGCTTCGATGGTGTAGAAATTCCTTCTTGCTGTCCTGCATGTCCAGCCTCTCAGTCTCCTACTGTCAAAGAAGATTTTGAAACTCCAGAGATAGTGGCGGCTTGGTCTAAACCATCAGCACCAACTAGACCAGTCACCCCTGTCACTCCACCCATCATACCATCCCCTCCAAAGCCAGCACTGTCTATTCCACCACTGTCATCAACTGCTCCCAAACCTTGCACTGACACCATATATCCACCTGCACCAGCTCCATCTGGACAGTTTCATTACTCTTTTCCATTGGAGGACAAAGCAGCCCAGAAGAGAATCATAGACTGAGTACTTGAAATGATGTTACCAGTCCTGTTTAAAGATCTTATTTCTGTTGCTTCAGATGTCTGGAAACAGTTCAAGGACTTATTGACCATGAAGTGTGTCTCAGTCTCAGCTAATGCTGTCCATGTCAATGAGCTCTCAGGTCAAGATCCTGGAGAGATTGCTCATCAATTTGGTGACATTGTCACTTGGAGTGATGATGGACTAATTGTTGCTCACCATAGTATTCCCCTTAGGTCTATCCAAGCTAGAGCCACAGGGATGCCAAGGACTATTACTGGAGTACTGGACTCAGGCTCAGAGATTATTGCCATGCCTAAATGGGTATGGGAGACCCTCAAAGTGCCAGTCTGGTCTGACCATGTCATGACCATGTCAAACGCAAATACCACCACCAAGTCAACCATTGGTGTTGTCGAAAACCTCCAGCTTGACTTCAGTGCTGGAGAGGTTTCCTTACAAGTCCAGGTCATACCATGAGCCAACTTCAATCTTTTACTCAGCCAACCATTTCATTGTCTTTTGAGCACTACTACTGATGATTTTCCAGACAGTTCACAAAATATCATGCTTCATGACCCAAACTCTGGAAAAGAGTATAAACTACCTACATGGCCCTGGACTGAAGGTTGTCCTCAGTGCCACCAAAATCTTCCTTGCACTAATCATAAATCCATTGTCGAGATGGGTCTTTTAGCTTTCAATGATCCACTGTCCAGTTGGGGAGAGAGTTTTGACCTTTCTTCAACAATACAAACCTGGTCTTCATACTGGTCTACTGTTATACCCCGGTCTTGTATTTTGGACTACCACCTGATTTCCTGGTCTTCGATGCTTTCCTATCTTTCTTTGGCCCAATCATCTCTAGTCCCTTCTCACATTTCCATTTTTGCATCCTCATTTTCCTACAATTTAAAGACTCTTATTTGGACATACAAGCCTATCGCTAGGAGAGTTCACCCAGTTGCAGCACCTCTCAAGGAGGAGTATCGTGTTCTGCGTTGACTTTCTGATGATCCACTTCCTGGACTATTACCTCTAACTACCCATCCTCCAGACTTTGTCCCTGGGGAATGATTCACCCATGAATGTACTGATGCTTTAGATCTTGACCCTGCAAAATGGCTCTGGCCAGACAAAGTCAAATTAGTCCAGTGGATCATTCTTAATCACAAAAAAGCCTTTGCTTGGGTTCCAACTGAGCAGGGCAGATTAGATGAACACTGCTTTCCACCAGTCAAGATACCAACCATCCCCCACACACCATGGTTACTTCGACATATACCAATACCCCCTTCTGCTTGGAACCAGGCAATTCAAATTATCAAAGACTGCATTGTGTCCAGAGTATATGAACCTTCAGCTGCAGCTTACCAATCATGCTGGTTCATGCAGACCAGTCATTTTCATATCCCTCCTTTCATGCCAGTCATTGGCAGACTATTTCAAAAAGTCCATATCAATACTATGCTAATGCCAAAATCGGCCAGTTATAGGTTCATAGTCATAGTCCAGGCCTGTTGCATGCTCACATCATATCCAGAGTGGCACATGCTTTGCTCAGAAAATGGCACTGCTCTCATGTCCTTCATCTTCAAGGATATCCCCTGTCGATGGGGTCCTCTTTCCAAGATTGTTACTGACAATGGACCAGCTTTTATTCAAGCACTCAATGTACTATCAGACCAGTATAAAATTCGCCACATCTGGATCTCCCCCTATAACTCCCAAGTGAATGGTATTGTCGAAAGACACCATTTCAATGTCCAGGAGGCCATCATTAAAACATCCCAGGGGGGGGAGTCTCACTGGCACCTTGCCACTCACTCAGTCTTCTGGGCTAAATGAGTTACCATACTCTGGTCTACTGGTCTATCTCCTTATTTTATGGTTCATGTTGAACCACTTTTTCCTTTTGACATTGCTGAAGCTACTTATCTCATTCCTCTCCCTGACATAGATCCACTCTCACCATCCAGACTAATTGCTTGGAAAGCTCACCAGCTCCAAAAGCACCAGGACAACTTAGAAGCCATCAATGAACGAGTCCACAAGGCTTGATTCAAATCAGTGAAGCATTTTGAAGCTTCCTTCAAGAATCATATCAAGGACTTCAATTTCCAGCCAGGAAATCTGGTCTTAGTCTGGAATATGCTGAAAAGACTTGGAAGGTGGTTGAGTGGACTGTTAGTCTTGGCCACCTGGGAGTAGTCTGAGGGTGATGGGGGAGCAATATGTTTGCCCCAGAGGGACTCTAGAGCAAAGGGTTAGTCCTAGAATGAAGGTTGGGCATGAATGATATAGTCCAGACCAGTCTGGACAGTAGTATACAGTAGTCTGGTCAGTGTAAGTCATTAAAAATCATGAAGACTGGCAGTACAGTCAAGTAAAACAGTGTGGTAGACAGTAAAAACAGTGAGGGAGCAGTATCCCAACAGTGACAGTGATGGTGGTGAGCAAACAATAGCTAGCTGTCATTTCAAATGACGAGTACAAAATTTATAGTCTGGGCATATGTACTTGGACTTGTAAGTAAATATGGAGGGATGCATGGTCTAAGTACCTAATGACATAAAAGGAATGGGTTGAGACTGGGAATATGAAATACAATGTTACACTGAGCCTGGCAACTCAGCTAATATCTTCTGAGATAAAATTGATAACCTAATCGATGACAAAACTCAGGTACTATTGTTACTAGGATAACAATAAAGATGTTGACTCCTCTCTGTAGGAAGTCGACCCTGATGTGATAGTCGTTAGCGATGAGAGTCGCAATGATGACGTAGACGTGGTAGAAGGGAATCTTAGCAATGTTCTCAGCACACTGGCTGGCTTGCTGGTTACTAGGCTTGGATTGCATAGAACTAGCTAAGGTACAAGGTAAAGAAGTCTTCCTATTTATAGGTAGAGGAGTTGTGCACAGACCAAGAAGAAAAAGGAAACTATCTAGAATGTTCCAGAGAATGGATGTTAACTATGGTAGGTAGCTCTGGTACCACGAGATTAAAGGGTAAAGGGTTTGGGTGTAAACAGAATCGAATAGGAATGGAATGGAAGACAAAAGGGAAAGATCAGAAAAGAAAAGGAGCGACCCCAAATGAGAATAAAACCATAACATTACCCCCCGCTTAGACTGACAGCTCACTGAGCTGGAATATTATTCTCTCCCCCAGAAGAAGAATGTTCCTCTACAATCCACAGGGTGACTGGAGGGTTAGTAGAGATGTTAGGACATCTCTTTACCTTATGTCCCCGAATGCTGCAACCATCACAAGGGAGTCCTTGGCAACTATCCTTTCTATGACCCAGGGCCCAAAGGAAACACTTCAGGCATCAATATTCATGGCACTCCAGGTACCAATGCCCCCATTTCTGGCACTTAAAGCATTGTCCTTGCTGATCAGGGGTATCAGGGAGGTGATCAATGTCAATCGGGTGGTCAGGAGTGCCGAACGAGGAGGTGTTTTCCCCATTAGGGGATATGAAATGAAGATCATTGAGGGCCTGATGAAGGATCTCAGGGTTTGGGGTAATGGGATGAGAGGGAGCGGGAGACCAGGAGGCGGGATGGTTTGGGGAAGGAGTCCACGTTGCTCTAGCAGGGGCTGGGACTGGAAGAGTATGAGAGCTTTCGTATGACGAGAGGGCAGGTTGGGTAGGTAAAGGATATGGTGCAGCTGAAGGGCAACGTCTGGGGCGATGACGTGGTTGACGACTAGGAGGAGGAGGAGGAGTGGGCAGGCAAGTGGGGGTTGATAATAAAAAACGAGGCATAATATGGTTGGTGGTGGTAAGGGGGTGGCCCTGATAACGATCTTCCTCAGAAGGAGTTAATCCTGCAATGAGGGATGGGAGGGTAGGTACAAGGGAGTGAGGGACATGGTTTGCAAAGAACCAGAAACCTTCTTCATGCATAAGATCTAGGAGGGTGTCCAGCGTTTGCTGGACAGAGCGGTCCACAGCTAGACGAGTAGTAATATTCGCCCCAGTGTTAGCTTGTTGGTACAGGAGGTCGGTGGTATAAAGTTGGTGGTACAGGCATACCATAGACTGAAGAGAAAGCACTTGGGGCCAGAAAGGGTCATGCTTGACCAAGAACAGGGGGCAGGGATCAGTGAGAATAGTTCCATAGAGGAAGCAGCAGTAGGAGATAGGGAGACGTTCAGTGTAGATTGCAGAGACGGACATGGTGAAACAAAAAGGTGATAGATGGGTGGAGCTTTCGACGAAGAATGTGGGTTGGGTAGAAGACAGAGTTTTAAAGATGTCAACGAGCTTTATACTCTTGTAACACTTCGGAGGCATTTCCAAGATTAGACTCTGGTTCCCAAGTATTCTCAGCAGAGGAGTATTCCTTCCATTTCATGAGATATTGTCTCCATCCTTGTGTTCCTTGGTGATTGAGAATGTCTTTGACTTCCCACTCTTCTTCGCCTTCTATCTCTTCTGACAGAGGTCATAAGAAGTTGGGTCCATGTTCTGGCATCTCCCAATAGGACGATAAGAGAGATGTGTGGAAGATGTTGTGAATCTTCCAAGATGGGGGTAGTCAGAGTTCATAGGTGATAGGAGAAACAACTTTGGAAATATTGAAAGGACCTTCTCATTGGGGAAGGAGTTTCTTGGAGGTATGGTGGAAGTGAAGATTTCATGCTTCGAGCCATACCTTATCTCTGACCTTCCATGGTTTGAACTTTGAAAAGGTCTGTTCCTTCATGATCTGAGTGGAATTCTCATGAGCTGCAAGGGCTTCTTTCCAGGCTTCATCAAGAAGGGAAAGGCGTTTTTCCAGCGCAGGGATAAATGTCTTTCCAAGAGGGGGATACCCTCTCGGTTCATATCCTACCATCAAGGAGAATGGAGTTTTTTGAGTGGAGGAGTGCACGTTAGAATTATAGGAGAATTCAGCGAGGGGAAGAAGGTCTACTCATTTATCAGGGCGACCTTTGGAAAATATTTGCAGGTAGGTTTCAAGGGACTGATTGGCTCGTTCTGTTTCTCCGTCCGTTTGAGGATGATAGGCAGTGGAGAGGCATAGGTCATAATCCAATAAGTGTGCTAGCTCTTGAGCGAAGGTGGAGGCAAATTGGGGTCTGCAATCAGAGATGACAGAGGAGTGTAGACCAAACCGAGGGAAAACTTTTTCCAGAACTAGTTGGGCCACTCCTTCTGCATCAATGGACTTAGTGCAAGGGGAGAAAATTACCCCCTTCATAAGCCCATGGTCAACCATGACCAGAATAGAATCGAAACCATGGGAGGAGGGAAGATCTGTGACGAGGTTGACCAAGATCTGTTCAAAAGGGCGAGATGCAGAAGAAGGGATAGGAGAGAGCAGAGGAACGGTAGGATGAGTGTTAACCTTGTTCTGCTGGCAAATTGTGCAGCCAGAGACAAAGCAACAGACAAAAGTGGAAAGACTGGGCCACCAGAAATCCTGGGCGACAAGGGTGGTAGTGCAAAAAATACCACCATGGCCCCTGGCGAAAGAGGAATGGATAGAAGAGATGATGTCATGGCGGAGGGATTCGGGGATGTAAAGACGGTTCTTAAAATACAATTTCCCATCCTCGAATGTCCAGTCGTGAATCAAGAAGCAAGGGAAGAGGGGGGAATCTTCAAATGACTTCTCAATAGCCATTAAGACCAACAGGTCAGAGGATGATGACTGAGTGATTTTATCAGAGAGGGCAAGGTCGATGGAACGGAGGAAGACATTGTCAGGAAGGAGAGTGACTGCTTGATTATCGTCAGCAGTGTCAACATGATCCTTGTGCAACAACACATCTGCAGGGCCCATAGTTGATCCTGGCTGATGGACGAAATGGAGATCAAAGTCCTGGAGGAAGAGGAGCCATCTAGCTTGTCAGCAAGATAGCTTACATGGTTCTCGGAAGTAAGAGAGATTTTTATGATCAGTGAGAATGGTGACAGGATGAGAGGTTCCCTGAAGGTAATGTTGCCACTCATAGAGGGTGTGGATGACGGTGAGCAGCTCTCAGTCATAGATGTCATAATTGCACTCAGCAGGAGAGAGGGTTTTAGAAAGATAAGCACATGGATGTAGATCTCCATTAGCATCCTTTTGCATGAGGACTCCACTGGTTGCAACCAAAGAAGCATCAGTCATGAGGAAGAAGGGAATAGTGGTATCTGGAAGGCGGAGAACAGGGGTAGACATAAAGATTCTTTGAAGGTCGCGAAACGCTGTCTCCTGAGGTTCAGACCACTGCCAGACAGTAGCCTTCTTGGTGAGATCGATAAGAGGTTGGGCAATGGTCAAGAAGTTTGCAATAAACTTCCGATAAAAGTTGCAAAAACCTAAGAAGGACCGTACTGCTTTGACCGACTGGGGTGGTTGCCATTCTTGGATAGCTTTCAACTTGGTGGGGTCCATCGACACTTGGTGATGACCGATGATCATTCCAAGGTACTCCACTTTGGCAACATCAAAGGAACACTTCGAGATCTTAAGAGATAATCAAAGGTCCTTGAGTCGTTGTAGTGCTCATTTCATTCGAACTGTATGTTCGAGAGGATCAGAAGAATGGAGAAGAATATCGTCCATATAAATGACGACCCATCCTTCGGAAATAAGATTGCGAAAACTGTCATTCATGAAGGCTTGGAAGGTGGTGGGGGAATTGCATAACCTGAAGAACATAACTGTTGGTTTGAAGAGACCAAACAGAGTGATGAAGGCTGCTTTCCAGCGATCTTCTGGTTTGATAAGGACATTATTGTATCCCCAGCGAATGTCGAACTTGGTAAAGATGGTAGAATCCTTGAGTTTGTTGAGGAGGTCAGAGATGAGGGGTAAGGGATAAGCATTCTTGGCCATATGCGAGTTAAGATACTGGTAATCTTGGCAAGGACAAAGTGAACCATCTTTCTTTGGGACAAAGAAGAAGGGCGATGCTTGGGGGGATTTTGATGGGACAATGCGACCAGTTCGGAGGTGTTCGTTGTTACGCTGAGGCTAGTAACTCAGCTAGTAACCGATGAAGTATACGCGGTGGTATATGCTAATACGTCGACAAGGTAATCCTAGAATGATTACAACAAGGACAGTTGTCTCCCAGTAGAGGGTATCGACGCATCCGTACAGTAGGTCCTGTACTGTAGCAATGAGGATGATCAGTTGGTATCTCACTCCTCGAACAGTGAGAAAGCTTCTTAGCATAGTAGCTGAGAGTACCGGAATGGTGGCGATGGTCTCGCTCGTCCTGAGCGGCTTGCTGGTTACTAGGCTTGGATTGCATAGAACTAGCTAAGGTACAAGTATAGGAAATCTAAGTATTTATAGGTAGAGAGGATGCGCACAGACCAAGAAAGAAAAGGAAAGTATCTAGAATGTTCCGGAGGATTCGTAACTATAAGAGGTAACCCTGGGCTCCGGTGCTACAAGGTAAAATGGAAAGAAACGGAAGTGGGAAAGATAGGAACAGCAATCGGGGAGAGTAGGAATACATCGGAGAGGATCGGAAAAGAATAGGGGTGTAGTGAATAAAACCGTAACATTCGTCGATGAACTCTTTACACATTTCCATTTCTTTAGGGTTTAAAGGATAGACTTTAGCTACCTTTGGGATGAAGGTATCATCTAGGTCTATTCCATGATCGAATGGTTGAGAGGGAGGAAGGAGATCATGGGTTCATTCTTCGAACACCGAAGCGAATTCAGAATACTCAGGAGGAAGAGTTTTCTTTTCTTTTGGTGCTGCTATAGCCGCTTCTGTGGCTATGGTGGTCTTTCATAGTGATTCTATGAGATAGCGTTGTTCTAAGGCTTCTCTGTCAGCATTATGGTTCTCTGGTATATCAGAGATAGCAATGGTACATGTTGCCCAGTCAATTTTGGGGTTTACCTTGGTGAGCCAAGGAATTCCAAGAATTGCTCGATCTCCTCCACAATTAAGCATGAGGAAGCGAATAACTTCTTCTCGTTCTCCAATTTTGACGGCTAAGGAGGTTTCTCTTCGGATGAACCCTCCTTTGTTTGCAGTGCCATCAGCATTAGATGCTCAGACAGGGTGAGGAAGTTGTTTAGTAGGGAAGTCATATCGAGCAATTGTGAGAGGATCGATAAAGTTTTCAGTGGCTCCCGAATCCAAGAGAGCAGAGGTTTCAGTGATTTTTGTTCTGTGAAAGAGAGTCAATGGAATGCAAATAGATTTCTCTTTCTTACTGGTACAAAGTATAGGTGCGGAATGTTCAGGAGGAGAAGATGCTGATGCTTTCCTCCTTTCTAAAAACCCTGGAGACTTTCTCTCCTTCTTCATCGAAACATGCTTGGAGGACTCGGACGAGTTCCTTCTGGTCTATCTTCCGTCCTTCGAGAACTTTAAGACACCAATCTAGATCAGAAGGTGGGGAAGGTTCTGGTGCCTTAGGGGTCTCGGGAACTGAGACAGTGGCAGCCCTAGTCTGGTTTTGGAAGGGATTGTTGGACTTTACGGGAGGGGGTCCTTCAGACTTCCTATCATCCCGAGGATGATTATGTGTGGAACATCCTTTCTTGTGACAGATAAAGCATTGTCCTTCCCTTATGTGGTGGGCCCATTCAACCAGTGATAGCCGGATGACGTCGACTTCCATTGCGTTCAGGTCCTTTCATTCTGAAAAGTTCCTCCACCCTAGACCCTTGCACATGTCCTTGATGTGTTCCTGCTGTGCATTGAACTTGCTGGCCTGTGTCATCCAGTCTTGGAGTGTGGTGGGGACGGTGGCCATGGAGAGGATGTTGGTGGTGATCTTTTCATCTAATCCTCTCCCAAAATATTCAATAAGGGCTTCTTCATCGGATAGTCCTGTCTGGGTGGCAGCAAGAGAGAAGTTGGCGACATATGTGGTGAAGCTGTTCTTGTCTTTAGTGTTCTGTGTGAGGTTACGGATGGTTTGTCAGGCTTTGCTAGTGGTGTTGTAAGGAAAGAAGGTCTTAGTGAAGTTGGCAGCCATGATATTGAAAGTATGGTGGTCATTGGGAATGTTGGGACTTTCCAGATGATAGAACCATCCTTTGGAGAACACTTTTCCTCAACCCTTACTCATCTTGTTCAGGGTAGTGAGCATCTTGGCATGATCGTCGTATAGATCACTGTTCATATTGAAATATGCTTTCATAGTGAGCATCCAGCATACTGCATCTTCAGATTCTCCTGAAAAGTCGTCAGGGAGTCCGGCCTTGAGCTCAGTATGTTTAGCCATAGCAGCTCGCTCTTCTCTTCAGCGTTTGAGATATTTGTCAGTCCGTCTAGCTTCTTCTTCAGCTAATACTCATCTCTGTTCTTGAGAAGCTTCTACTCTTCTCTGGATTTCTTCTTCATCAAGGTTTTCTTGGGCTAACTGTTTAGCTAGAAGATGATCCCGGATATCTTCGTCTTCCTGTTCCCAATCAACGTCTTGTTGTGGGGCAAAGGGTAGAGATGCGATGGGGTCCTGTTCGACCTCAATGGGATTCTCTTCGTGAGACAGCTCGGATAATGATGTGGTTCATTCAAGAGGAAAGGAAGAAGGGGTAGAGGCGAAGGGAATGGAGTACGGATTAAGAGGTTTCTTCTTCTTCTGATATGGCGAGGGATAGGGGAGTAATGATAGAGGGAGGTAGTCGCCTGCTAAGTAGAGGGCGACAGAAGATGAGCTAGTTCTTTTGTTACACTAAGCCTGGCAACTCAGCTAATATCTTCTGAGATAAAATTGATAACCTAATTGATGATGAAACTCAGGTACTATCATTACTAGGATAACGATAAAGACGTTGACTTCTCTCTGTAGGAAGTCGACCCTGATGTGATAGTCATTAGCGATGAGAGTCGCAACAATGATGTAGACGTGATAGAATGGAATCTTAGCAATGGTCTCAGCACACCGGCTGGCTTGCTGGTTACTAGGCTTGGATTGCATAGAACTAGCTAAGGTACAAGGTAAAGAAGTCTTCCTATTTATAGGTAGAGGAGTTGTGCACAGACCAAGAAGAAAAAGGAAACTATCTAGAATGTTCCGGAGAATGGATGTTAACTATGGTAGGTAGCTCTGGTACCACGAGATTAAAGGGTAAAGGGTTCAGGTGTAAATGGAATCGAATAGGAATGGAATGGAAGACAAAAGGGAAAGATCAGAAAAGAAAAGGGGCGACCCTGAATGAGAATAAAACTGTAACATACAGGCAGAAGATCCTGACTCAGTCCCAAATAGCCCAAACATCTAAAGTGATGTCGGAGCTATGAACTGAAAGGTCATGTAGGAATAGGGGAACTTACAAAAATAGGTAACCAAGTAAGAAATCATGTCTAAGAGTAGTCTGGTCAGTACAGTATATGCACTAGTCCGACCAGTCTGTCATGGACTGTGTGGACCAATGAACTGGACTATCATGAAACAGAAGTAAGTAAAGTAAAGAAATGATGAAAACATAGAAAACATGAAGTTATACACATAGAGGTGTGTCAACCTCTACAATGCACATTGAAAAGGAGCTAAACTGAAAGACAAAGCCAAGGTATCTCAGTCCAATGGTGATTCTTCACTGGACTACTGGAGGATCTTATATCTTAGCAGAGTTGGATGGCACAACCTCCCAACTTTGCAATGCTGCTTTTCATCTTATACCCTATTATCCTCATTTTTGTTCTTTCATTCCAGTTACTGAACTTACAGGTCTCAACAATGAAGAGCTAGACAAGATTGTTGATGAAGATGTTGATGAGCTGGACCAAGAAGGGTCATTGGACTATAGTCTGGATGATTGACCTTACTGGTCTTACCTATACATAGATTTCCTCTCTCTGTTTCACCTGGGTTTCATCCAGTGATCTCTATAAAACAAAAAGCCAACTAAAAATATAAAATCACTCTAACAAAAAACAACTAAAAATATTCTATAGACAATCTCTCATCTCATTATATCAGTCCAGTCTCGTATCTCCTCTCTCTCTCTCTCTCTGTTTCTCTCTCTCTAACATGTCCCACAAATAACCAATATTTAGTATATATTTTCAGACTTCGAACACACACAAGGACAAAGTGCACCTTGATATAGATGTACAAATAAACCGCCATGAAAACAGTCCACCATAGTTCAGGAAGTATGCTAGGGGTAGATGAAGAAAGAAGTTTGAAGAAAACAAGTCAAGCGGTACCTCACACCAAAGAAACATTTCTACAGGATCATTTGCTGGAATAGATGTGAAAGTAGACCAAAGAAGACAAGTTGGGTGGAACCCCACAACAACAGACCAGTATTAGTCTGGCTGGTCTTACATTCAAACCTCTCTCTTTCCAAGTTCTTACTTCATTTTCTTTTCATTTCCTTTCAATTCCTGTTCCTTCCTACCATTTCTCCAACTCCACCACCAGATCTTCCATCTCAGTCTACACCTCCATGTGTTCTACCTTGGCTGCCTTGAACTGCATTGTCCAGTTTGCATACATCCCCTCTGCTTCCATCAACTTCTTTGCTATCTCATCTTCCAGCTCAGTATCCAAACCATTTTATCCACTTCATATAAATCACATCACTCACCTCATATAAATCATAACACTCACCTTTCCCATCCTGAAGCCCTATCCACATCTTCATCTCCACCACCAGTCCTTCCCAGTCATTCCATATCATCATTCTGGCCATAACAGATGCTCTGCTAGCATTGGTCATAGACAAACTTGCCAACTCAAGACCATAACTGTGGTTAGGACATGGTGAAGTGAGTTTAGATGACAGTAGCTGAAGAAGAAGATAGATGACTGTTCAGTGACCTTGTGCCAGCCAACTATGACTTTCAATATGCGTTCTCACCATTATGTGATCTGACTGGGGACAGTCAGAAGCAAAGTTCCCCCTGGATGTAGAGGTTGGTGCACCTCTATGTGTATATCCCTTCATTTTATATATTTCCAACACTCTTATTCTTTTATTTGTTTTGTCCCCCCTTGTCTAATGATAGTCCAGACCAATAGTTCACCCAGTCCAGTATAGACCACTCAGACTGCTACATATACCGATTAGACTATTCCTTATCTTGTCTTTTATTATTCCATTACTCTTTTCATTAGTCCTTTCTATTACTTACCCTTATGCTCATGGCTTCAATGTCTCTTTTAACGTTTGGGCCTTTTGTAATTTTTTATTTTGTCATCAGGTACTTCTTCCATATGATACATAGAAGTCCAGATATGCCTGGACTATAATATTTTGTATTTATCATTTGAAATGACAGCTACCATTTGCTCACTTACTGTCACTATTGGGAAACTGTCTCCCTCACCATTTTTACCATTGACCACACCATTTTCTGGACTGTACTGCCAGTCTTCATGCCTCATTATGCTCTATGTCTACTGGACTACTACCTATGACAGTCTGGAATATGACCAGACTGCTTTGTATGTGCTCTACTTTGTTCTAGGACTAACCCTACTCCAATAGAGTCCCTCTGGGGCAAATATAATTGCTCCCCAAACCCTCAAGACTATCCTTAGATGGCCAGGACTTATAGTCCGTCCAACCACCTTTCAGTCTATTCAGTGGAATGCCACCCAACTTGTTTTCATTAGTCTACTTTCACATCTATTCCAGCAAATGATCCCATGAAGATGTTTCTTGGGTGTGAGGTACTGCTTGACTTGTTTTCTTCGAACTACTTTCTTCATCTACTCCTGGCATACTTCCTGGACTATGACAGACTGTTTTTCAAGACTTTTTCTGTATGTATATCAAGGTGTGCCATGTCCTCATGCATGTTCAAAGTCTGAAAATATATAGTAGATATCAGTTATTTGTGGGACATGTTAGAGAGAGAGAAACAGAGAGAGAGAAGGAAAGAAAGAGATACAAGACTGGACTGATATAATGAGATGAGAGATTGTCTGTAGAATATTTTTAGTTGTTTTTCATTGGACTGTTTTTATATTTTTAGTCAGCTTTTTGTTTTGTAGAGATCACTGGTTGAAACCTGGGGTGAAACAGAGAAAGGAAATCTACATATAGGTAAGACTGGCGAATAGACTGAAAGGTGGTTGAGTGGACTATTAGTCCTGGCCACCTGGGGATAGTCTTGAGGGTATTGGGAAGCAATTATATTTGCCCCAGAGGGACTCTGGTGGAGTAGGGTTAGTCCTAGAATGAAGTAGGTTGTGTACAAAGCAGTCTGGTCATATTCTGGACTGTTGTAGGTAGTAGTCCAGTTGATGTTGAGCATGATAAGGTGTAAAGACTGGCAGTACAGTCAAGAAATGGTGCAGTGGACAGTATAAACAGTGAGGGAGACAGTTTCCCAACAGTGATGGTAAGTGAGCAAATGGTAGCTGTCATTTCAAATGACGAATACAAAATTTTATAGTCCAGGTATTCCTGGACTTCTAAGTACCATATGGAAACAAGAATGACAAAAGGCCTGAACATCAAAAGTGATGCCAAAGCCATGAGCATAAGGGTCTAAATGATAGAAAAGGCTTATGAAAAGAGTAATTGAGTAAT
>JBBPMM010000163.1:0-51371 GCA_038090335.1 Solioccasus polychromus | reverse complement strand
GAAACGGTCTGCAATCACTCCGCCACGGCTATTCAAGGCTCGTATGCTCCCTTATTTTCCTCTACGGGCTTCTGATTATTTTATTAGATGCGTACGACTGGCTTGATTTTAATTTCCGTGTTTTTTCACGGGTTCGTGTTTTTTTTCTTGTATGTCGTTTGTCTGGATATTCACCGATCCTAAAAGTTGTTTATCCCCTAAATGCTAGCGATATAGTACGTTATTAATTTGCATGCTGACCCTCATGTTAATCCCGCTTCAGTTTTCTTCCGATGTACTACCAGGGTAAGTTTAACTCACTTACCTCCACTCTGCAGTTGACGACCTAATACACAGTACTCGGCGCATCTGCCACCACCTCTGACGTCAAGTCAGCCAGCTACCTGAGCATCATGTGGAACTGCTAATTTCTTCGAAATAGGACGCTTACTTATTCTTTCGGCTCTACTGTGCAAGTGACACTCTCCGGCACAATAGTGACACACACCGGGTCGTATCAACCGGTTATGTGGGCCGGCTGGGTTATGATGACGATCGGATGAGGTCTCATGATCATATTCGACAGCACCTCCAGTGGGCGAGTACGTTTTCTAAGACGTCTTGCAACCAATACGAGGGTCACGATGGTGAAGGGGGTTCTACCGACATCGAAGAAGCCGCTAGAGACAATGCCACAAAGGAACCCTCTTCCTAGGTATGAGAGATATTATGAAATGACGGATGCATACATGTAGGTAAACGCATGCCCGCGGTTGGATTTATTGACCGGACCAGTTTTTGCGAAGCACGGCCATCTCGACTTTGCTACGATATGTATGACGTTCTTCAGTTATTTCCTATAGTATGTGATGCAAAAAATTGGATATTCCCTTTGTGCGTGGTCCCCGAGAGTATGCTTCTTTACGTTGCCAGAGTACAACACTGCTGCTCACGACACCTCCACCCCATCCTCTTCAATATCTACCAACTCCCTCCCCTCCTCCACCATCTCGCCCTTGGTACAGCCGATCGCTTTCACGACACCCGCGACCTCGGCCCTCAACACCGTCTCCGTCTTCATACTCTCCAGCACGATCACCGCTTGACCCTTGTCGACGCGCTGGCCGGGACTCACGCGCACTTCGACGACTAAGCTCGGCATAGGCGCACGAAGCGCACTCTTGTGTGCCGCCAGAATGTCTCCCCCCAACGACAGTTGCCATGCAGGAGGAGAGAGCGCAAGCGTCGTCTTGGTCCCATCCGGTAGGAAGAGGTGAAGTCGTTCCATCGTATTTGGAGACGTCGATGTAGGAACAGTCGCAGGTGGTCGTTGTGAGACAATGGTCGTATTCCTCGAGAAGGCAGAAAGCGTTGTCGGAGAGGTAAGACGCGCAGAAACCGATTTAAATGTCGTTGGCGAAGAGCTGTGTACGGTAATGTCGAAGTAGCCGGGGGAGGTATATCTGAGTGTGACTCTGATCTGAGCAGCGGCCATTTCGTCTTTAGAAAGCACAATGGTACGCTCGTAGACATCGCCACCAAGTCGTTGAGCACCAAGAGACGTCCATGGACTTTCAAGGGCCAATGAAGATGTTTGGTCGCGAAGAGCAACATATAGTGCAGCCTGCGCCAGCAGCTCCGGAGAAGGTTCTGAAATCGGCGGGAATAACTCTGAGTGATGTTTCTTGATGAACCCCGTCTCCAGGTTCCCGTCGATAAATGCACCATTACCCGCGAGCGATCGGAGAAATTCGATATTGGTAGAAACGCCAACTACCTTGTATTCTTCTAGCCCACGTCGGAGCATTCTCAAAGCTTCAGTTCGATCTCGTCCATGAACCACTAGCTTGGCTATCATCGGGTCGTAAAATACACCGATCTGAGCACCTTCGGTGAAGCCTTGTTCAAGTCGAAGCGACGGAGAAACCGCGGCAGATGTGTCGGGCACGCGTCGTGAAGGCTCAGCTAGTTCCGTGGTGTGGGGTGGTAGTGGCGGCGCAAAAACGTGCGTCGGGGCAGGTGTGGAGAGGTATAAAAGCCGTCCCGAATCGGGAAGGAAGTCATTTCGGGGATTCTCTGCATAGATGCGCGCTTCGAACGCGTGTCCAACGAGGGGAATGAAGGATTGTGTGAGAGGGAGGGAATTGCCAACTGCAACCTGTTACAGTGTCAATGACGATGAAACAGCACGAGTACATAAACAATACCTCGAGTTGCCATTCTACGAGGTCAAGACCAGTAATCATTTCCGTGACGGGATGTTCAACCTGTAGGCGTGTGTTCCTGTCGTCGCCGTCAGTTCCCATTCATATCATCGAACCACGGGATCACTTGCATCTCCATGAAGTAAAACTTCTGAGTATCATTATCGAAAATGAATTCCACTGTACCCGCGCCCACATAGTTGACGGCTCTCGCAGCAGCGACAGCCTTCTCAGATAAGTCCGCACGAAGTTCGGGGGAAAGACCTGGCGCAGGAGCCTACCAAACATGATTGATCAGATGCGTTCATCGCAACAGGAGGGTATATCACACCTCCTCGATAATCTTCTGGTTGCGTCTTTGCACGGAACAATCTCGCTCCCAAAGACTGACTACCCCACCTAATGTATCTGCAAAGACCTGTACTTCCACGTGCCTAGGGCGTTCGATATACTTTTCGATGAGAACATTCGCATCACCGAATGCCTTGAGCGACTCGCGCTTTGCAGATTCGAGGGCATCTGAGAAGTCAGAAGGTATCGACACAACACGCATGCCTTTGCCGCCTCCGCCATGAATAGCTTTGATTAAAACGGGGTAACCTGAGAAGAGAGAGAGAGATTTCAATCGGTCCGAGGCACGAACGACGATGACTGACCAACTTCCTCCGCCTTGGTGGCGAGAAGTTGAGGATCTTGGTTGTCACCGTGATAACCCGGAACGCATGGAACACCAGCAGCTTTCATGCATAAACGTCGGTAAAGTTACTCGGCTGCATAGTATGTTACAGCCTACCGGACATGATGTTTTTGGACTCGCTGATGCGTATTTTCAATTATTGCAGCATATATTGCATCAATCTCGTACACCCACCTCTTGGAGCCCATGGAGATGATGGCACTCGGTGGTGGCCCAATGAACACGATCCCTTCTTCCGCAAGCCGTTGCGCAAACTTGGCGTTCTCACTGAGGAAGCCATACCTACACATCACGTCCTTTAAATCAGATTATCACCCTCATGAAAAAGACACCGTCTCACCCAGGGTGGACAGCCTAACAGCCCATCAAATACACTTTCCCCGAACAAAAGATAAAGACTCACCTGCGCACCGCTCTTGTGGCACACTTCAACAATCTTGTCCATGCGCAGCTACGGATGCATGTCAACACCACCACCCGCACGATGATACATCAAACACGCACATAGCTCTCCGCAGACGGCGCAGGACCGATGCAGTATGCCTCATCAGCCTCGAGGACGTGCAACGACTGCGCGTCTGCCTCGCTATACACTGCTACCGTCTTGATTCCCAACTTTTTGGCCGTCCGGATCACGCGACACGCAATCTCGCCCCTACAATGCGTAAGTAGACTAACAGGGCCGACTAATACCGGGTCGACGCACCTGTTAGCAATGAGAATCTTGTCAAAGTGAGGTTTTCTCGCAAATGAGCTGGGATTTGCTGGTAAATGGACGTTAGGACGTGCGGAGGTGAGAAAACGATCTAGTATACCCACTTGAGGCAGCGGTCGCGAGCGCTCGATGCGATGGAACATTGACGGGAAGAGTCACACGTCTCGCCTCCGTTGGAATGCTTGGTGTGCTCCCAAGTGTGCGCACACGTCTACCATTTACCACCATTGACGTTGCCTGGACGCGAATCCGGCCCAGAGAACGTGCTGCGGTACGCTGCGAGGGTATCATTTCTTAGCGGTGGTGGTACATCATACAGTGAGAGTTCTCCCCCGAGTTCCTTCCGCTCATTCGAGGTCACGTGAATTTAACCCCTTGGGTACGGTGTTGGACTCTCCTCGATCCTCCCCGCCTTGGCAAGCTGGCCCCCAATCCCAATCGTATCCTGCAATAAATCCTCGCCAAGCAATCTCAGTTCTCCAGGCCGTCCCTGCTTCCGCTGCGCAGGCGGAATCCCAAATACCGTTTCCTCAGTCTCGCCGGGTTCGTATCCACCTTCGGAATCAAAGCTGTCATCGAACTCATCTCCGTCCCTGGGTTCTTGGAGTGCCCGCGCAAATGGATGTACAGCAACCTCCTCGCCGCCTTCAAATTCGTCCGCACCCAGCGAATCGCTCGAGTGGTTCGAGTTGGATGACCCAAACGAGTCATCGGGGTCAATCTCACGCGACGATACCATAAGAAAAGCCGTTGATGGCTGGCTGGGATGAACAGGCTCGTCGTTGAGCGAGTCTGAGTCTGAGTCCGAGTCCGGGTTGTGCGATCCAAGCTGGATAGCGCTTTGGTCGTCTTCACGCAGGGTATACACGTCCGGTCCCTGATGATCAGGAGTATATAACTCATCCTCCCTCATCGAAAGAGAAGAAAAGCCAATCCCAGAACCCACCTGCGAAGACGTCCTTGAGTGCGAGACCGACGCAACAGAATCAGCACTGGCGCTAGACTCTGGCACTTCAAGCCCAAGACGTCGCATCATGGTCGCCAGACTGGTATCCGTATCGTTATTGTCCGTCCAGGACGGGTACGCGTGTCGCGTGTATCGCGAAAGCGACGGCGGCGTTGGAATGGTGCTCATCGTGTCGTCCTTGGCCACAGAAGTGCCGTATCCAAACGCAGGCGTTCTTAGCTTGTTCGATGACGCGCTGTCCTTTACGGATCCGAATTCGCCCAAAAGATCTTGTCTTATGCGGTCCGCCGCCTCTTTCCCCGGCGTCCTCCCAAGAGTTGGTAATAAGTCTTTTCCAGGCGTACGCCCGAGCGGCGGCAGAAGCCCAAGTCCCACACTGGACCTCGGTGCCCTCGCAAACGCCAACGTCCTCGGCGGAGACATGCCTTGCATCAAATCAACTGAATCATCAAACGAGTCGTTGAACGTAGTAAACTTTGGCTCTGGGTTCGACTCTGACGGGAGTTTCGTCAACGAGGGGATCTCCAACACGGACGAGGATGCAGATGTAGATGTAGTCGAGTAAGTTGCGGAAGGCTTTCTTGGCGTCCGCTCAAACCGAGGTCGACGGGGCGACGGAAACACAGGCTCATTTTCCAATTTAGGAGGAAGAATAGATTGAATGTATTTCGGAATAGCAGTCGGCGTTTTCGGTCTTACTTTGAGCGGCGAGATGCGTGTGTTGGTCGCGTTCGCGCGAGGAGTCGGCAATGCACTTTGAGGGATATGGGCATGCAACGCCTGGGTCTGTGTCTCGGCTCCAGGTTCCCCATGATCGAGCTTCGAAGCGCCCTTCTCCCGGCCCACAGGCGGGACCTGCTGAACTGTGTTCTCCTCCTCGTACATGATACTATCCATCATGGACGAGGTGTCTTCTTCCTCCCTAGCCGAATCCTCCTCGCGCGCGAAACTCTGCAGCTCACCCCTGAGCCGGACCATCGGTGACTCAAGCGACGCACTCCAGGACGGTTGATCATCCACAGTGCGATCGGGTGCATGCTCAGGGCGCGCCGGGGTCGACGAGACCGCATTGGAAGGCATAAACGAACTCTCGGACGCCGTCACATCGTACTTCCCCACAGAAATCTCAGAACGCGCGCGAGAGGGATTAACATCGGAATACAGATCCCCCTCAGAGTGCGAGGCAGGCGTTTGTTCGGGCGTGGCAACCGAGGGCTCCGTTTGTTCATCCTGCGCGAAATCATAGTCTTCCAGCGTCGGAATGTGCACTTGCGCAGCCTGTTCGTAAAACGACATCCAAAACTGAAGGGGAAAAAAAATTAAATAAACGGGCAAGTCACGAGGTAAAGACCATGCCTTCGCTGCTTCTCGAACTGGCTCCGTACCAAGTGCATAGCGTTTCACAGCTGGCAACAACCTTGTTGCCATCACATGCTGAATCTTGGAAAAATTGGCATCTATGTTCTTTCCTCGATCATTCGCTGTTGGGACAAGAAACTAGACGAGTCAGAGCTCACCTGCAGTTTGATGGTGATCAGTTGTTCGATCTGGTCAACCTGGTCGTTTATGAGTGCGTCGGTGTCAAGCCCTGGGACAGTGATGGAACCGGGGTCGTTGGACGGTGTCCATCGCGGTGGGTTAGGGTCAATGGGTGTGGTCATCGTCAAGGTCTGAGGTCACGCGTGACAGGACGCGTCTTCGGACGGACGGTTTGGCCAATTTCTAGATATCAAAAAACGAGATGACGCCGGGGAACTCAAATGGGATCGAAATTTACATATCTTGCGCAAAGTAGACCTTAAGTAAATGATGTTCTCAATGTTTCCGCCCACGGGTCATTCATGGGAATTTAAAGAAAACGAGAAACTATTAATTTATCTACAGATATATGCGTGTCGAACCATGGCCTGCGGAGCTTATCTCGTCGTTTGGACAAGCAGAATCTCTGAGAGTTTATCAGTTGTATGAAAAGGCCTTCACTGACAAGGGACCAGAGGCCCGAAGCGAGCAGCCGCTAGCTCTTGAACGTCTTAATTGTCTACTATCGATTTCACATATTTGCCGCGGGTTACAATCGAGGCCTGAGGCTTGCTTGTTTCGCATGTTCATTACTAAAACGATCTGCCCTCAATCGACCAACATCGCAGATTCATCCGAAATTTCAACATCCGGTGGATCGGGGACCGGATTCCGTTTCTCCCAATCCTTGTACAGGACTTCGCGAAATTCGCGTGCTATCGCTTCCGAAACTGGCCACGGGACCGCGTTGCCAATCTGACGGTGCATCTGACACGTTTGAGTGAGCGTGATGGAGGAATAACGATGTATGGGGACGCCTACGGTCACGACACGGTTGTTTTCAGCATAGAATACGAAATCGTCGGGAAACCCTTGAGAGCGGGCGAGTTCTCGCACGGTAACGATGCGTCTACTCTGGAACGTCGTGTCATTCAAAAGCGCGTATGAGGATGAATGAACAATACATAGGGATGTATCACCCGGCATTGCTTCGCGGTCGGGTCGACATTGGTCACCGTGGTTTGGAACCATTCGTCTCGTTGCACGCGCCCATAGAATCCTGTAAACACGATGTGAGATAGGTGGACCGGGCACAGGCTATTACTCGCCCGCCCGGAAGCCTGTCCTGGCAACTGATGACGCAGGATTAGCAAGTTGCCACTCCCATAGATCAGGCCTCAATGCTACCCGAGACAGTTTCAGTCAATGAATCCCTAGAGAGAGAAAAAAAACAGCTTACATCTATAGTCCGCGTCAGGGTCAAGAGGAATCTCGACGACTCTAAGTGCGCGCAGAAACTATTCAGCACACCGCGTCCTTGCATACACCGGAAGACTCACCTCTCCACCTTTTTAGGCTCGTACGTGCGCGTGTACTGTTGAATGTCCTCTGTCGGTCGGCTGCGGCACTTGCGCTGGAACGTCGTGTGTGGCTCGTGTTCATACGGAACGTTGGGCCCTTGAAACCCACACCATGCCTCGTCCACACGGCATTCCTTGATGTCATTCTCTTCCATCTGGCGTCGTGTGGGATTTTTTTTAGGGTGCTTCCTGCAAGGAAGCTCAAGAAAAGCTTGTTCGTGGAAGGACATGCCGCACCATTCAAACTTGGGTAAATCGCTGATGGCATCGTGAACGGATACATACCGGTGGGGTGCGACGCCCGAAAGTGTCGTAATCGGTCGAAGCGTGATGTCCTCGGGAAACCTGATTTCCAGCCCGTCGATGACGGGGAAATCATGTGTCGGCTGAGGAAATTTAGGCAACTCTAAACCGCGTTTGGCGGCTATGATGAAGAACCGCACGCGCATTTGTGGTGTTCCGTAGTGTGCCGCTTGAAGAAGACCGCAACGAAACTGATATCTGCAGGGAATCAATGCCGCTCGCACAAGCACGCCAAAGCGGACTCACCCCATGTCGAGAAGTACTGCTGCGACGAATTTTAGACCACCCATCGGGATACCTCCCTTAACCGCGTACTTCCCGTGCTGATGCGCACGTAGGCTATACTGCAGAAAGCCTCGTACATTTTCGAACAGGCAATAAGAAGGTTTCAGGAGGTCAACTTGGGAGAGAATGGTAAGAATCAAATTGCTCTTATGATCGTTGGCCTTTTGATACATGTTCAAAGTAGAGTGAGGCTGGCTATCTACGGGTCAGAGAGAAACAAAGTAGGTAACTCTTCATCTTACCAAGGGAACCCTGCGACAATACAATCAATATCACCAGGTTGCGGAGGCGGAGGTAGTCTGTGGCCCTCAAGGGACATCAGAGGCTCAGGGCTTTTATTTTCGTGCATTAGTACCGCATGACGGAGGATTATGTTGCTGCATTGGTTGTACACCTTTACATCTGGCGAGGCATTGTTCCTGAGGATCGCATTTCAGCTGTACTCAATAGCCAAAAAAAGTGAGTACTCACTTAATTGTCCTTGCCGCGCTCGGGGAAATCTCCACAGCATGCGTCAATTTGAAGCAACCCACCTCTTCCATGGCTAAAGCAAATGCGCCCGTACCACCAAACGGATCAAAGATACGCAAGGGTTTCTCCTTTTCCAAAAAAGATTTCATCCCTTTAAATTTCTTGAGATCTTTTTTCACACACATGGGGCAAATGGGCAAGTCTTTCCAATACATCCGACTCCTGTGAGACCAAGACTCGACGACGAGCGAGGGAAAACGATACTTGATGTAGAAGTGATATGGAGACATGACTAGCCATGTGTCCAGATCCGGCATGGCGTCTTTGACCACCACGAAACATACCCCAATCAAGCTATGAATCGCAACTGTCATCTCATCGCTCGTGTAAAATAAATGTCTCTAAACACAGTAAATGAATAAAATAAAGTAAAAAATAAAGGAGGCAAACCTACCTCATCTTTGAGGGTCGTGTCTGGTCGGCACCCAAGCTTGTCGGTACGCCCAAAAAGCCGGACGACAAGTTCGACACCGTCGGGGCCATTATCGTGAATAAATCTGATGATCTGACCGATATGACACGGCCCCTCGTCTGCTTTAATAAGAACGCAGTCGTCCAAATGATATTCGACACCATGCCATCGAACGCCGAGATGTATCTTCGTGGCCACCAAACCTTCATCAAACTTTTTAGCGATCTCGCATACGGGGCAATTTTCCGGTGGTGGCTCTCGCGCAGCAGCGGCCATCGCATCCACGTCAACGTTCGTAAATGTACCTTCATAGTCGTCCCACAAGTATCTAAATCCTTTGTCAGATGGCGTCATCACTATAGTATAGTTCGCACCTATAAAAGAAGTCGTGTGGTTTCACGTTTGCTAGGGATTGATTTGGTTCGATATAGTGCGTTGTAACCTTGCCGATTATGTGCTTCAACGACTGTGTACCACATTGGTTGACCAGAAACAGTTCCTGAGGGAGACCCAACTCTTGAAGGAACGTCTTGGAGCTATGCTCGAACCATTGGACGTGGACGGTATCGTCCGTTTCATTTATGTGTATTATTCTTGCAAACCTGACCGAAACGTGAACGAGAGGCTGCGAAGATACTCGAAAGTGCCTTACCAAAAGTGATTGGCAAGAGTATCCGTGGACGGTATATCATCGAGATTGGGCGGATCATCACTCCCGAGATAAAACAGGATAGTATCTCCAATCTGTCCATCCCTTTAGTGACAAAAGGTATACGATTCGATGCACTTACTTCGTATTTCACATCATCTATTATTATGTACTTGAGCCAGTGCGACCGCCCTATCCTTTGATCAGGTCTGAACTGAAGACGCCGCCTCGTCTGAGTGCGCATCAGGAATGCCTGTAACCGGAGGGCAAGATCATCCTTGGGTACTTCCGGCTGAGCTGGAGGTTTGTGTCCAACAATCTTGATTGTTCCTCTGAAGAACTTGAGAGCCATACTCCCGATCCGAGAAGTAACATGCGCAGGGATGTGCAAACGCAGTACACCGAGGTCTAGATTCCGGCCCTTCAAGCTTTCGATCATGACAAGGAGGTCTTCCATCGACCATTCTTTCTCTTCTTTCTTTTTCCTGCCCACAGGCTTGAATACGACGGGAGTCATGTGAAAGAGCAAGTGGCGAATAACGAGAGACGCTCGTAAGCCATCTCCGTTCGGAACACCCTCCAGCGTTTCGCGTAACTTCGGGACCTGGAGGAGCATTTAACGTCGTTCTCCAGCAGACATTCGACATCGCCTACCGCATCCCATAGTTCCCGCTCGGCCAGTGGTTCACCGAAGACCTCGATACGATTGTATTCCCGCATAAAAGCAGGAAATTCCTGCTCAGCATCGCCCCAAGCAGACGAGATCACGAATCGCAATATCGTCTGTAACCTCCAGAACGGGCGGAATTGGCTCCGATACCTCTTGGATGGTTTTAAAACATCCAGCTCGTAGATGGCGTGGTCGGTTTCGATACAAAACGGGCTTTTCAGGTCAATACGCGATGCCGTATAGTTCCCCGCGGAGCCACACACCTGTCCCTTTCCCAATATCTAGTAAACCACCGATGAATGCGCGACGTGCAGATATACAACTGTTCGGTAAATTCATCCAAGTCCTCCTCCTGGCCTTCGTCCTCGTCTAGCTCGTATTTTGCTGTCGCGAACCCGGCGCCACAAACGACATGGTTTCCTTCCATGTGCCCGTCGTCTCGGAAGACGTCAAGAGATACCATATTGTTTTCGTGACGCGAATCGAAGAAGGTAAAGCGGGAGAGGATGCGTACCCGCTTTTTGCCATCGTCGGGGGGATCTTGGTCTTCACCCAAGACAAGCAGGTCACGAGTTTCCTTGCACTCGTACGGCCGCGGTTCGTATTTTCGGGCTGATGTATGAAAGAGGTTAATACATGAAAACGTCATAAAGAGTTGAACACCCTACGGGGTCGATGGATTGTATCGATGTTTCGACGTTTCGTGCCCTAGCTCGAGATGAATGAGACCCTGAACGTATGACCTTGTGGACGCACTCTGATGTCAGCATCGCCGTCTCCGCGATCCCGCTTGCGCCCGACATCAGACGTCGTCGCCGAATCGTCCTCAGTGCTGAAGGAAACGTCATAAGCAGATGGTCGATTGCCGCGCCGACTTGGACGGTCTGTCACCGTGGATAACATGACGAGTACGAGTCACGGCTCGACTTCGATCAAATAGGAACTACCAAAGTACATCTAATCCAAGTTCATAAACTTACGCGACTCTACGAAGCCGTATACAATTGAGGCGTTACAGAGGATTTATTGTCACGTCTAGAAGGAAGAAATAAAAGCCGGTGCGGCGAAGAGAATGGTATTATGAATTGGAGATAGCGGAAGTGAAAAATGCAACGACAAGGATTATGGTACCATACTTGGCCAAGAACTGTCGTCGAATTCAGCAGTGAGTTGTACAAAGCTGGGTTCAAAACTCACCAAGTTGAAGACGCGCTTCTAATCAATGACGAGAGAACTAAAAAAGGGAACCAATATTTACTTGGCGGAAACAGCGGCTGCACTGGTTGCTTCCGGCCCTGCAAGTGCGCCTTCTGCGACGACAGATGAGTCGCCGACTTGATGAAAGTCTAGTAGTACAGGTGTCAGCCGAGTAACCTTTTGTACGGAGAAACTAACCGAGAATCTCGCTGTACATCATGACCTTCCATGTGTCCACAGGGAGGTCAGCATCGTTGAAACTCCAATCGAACTGTTCCGCAGCGACCGGCTCATCAGTTGGGTCATGATACGGCGCGACATACTCGTGCGTAAGAGATGTGGCAGCATCTATGCGCTTCCTGGGATCGAAGACCAGCATCTTCTCCAAAAGATCCAAAGCTAGACGCGGGTAAGTTTCATTGGGTTGAGAGACAGCTAGTTCCAACTGACCATCTTTATCCGTAGTTCTGAGTTTTTGGCTGAAAGGAACACGCTCGCGCTTCGGCAAACTTTGGACGAATCTTAGCGTCTGCGGGGGTGACAGGCGTGAGAAGGCGAGATAAAGGATTAAGAGAAGGCTGACATTTTCGCTTGCGATGGTTTCGATGACATCATCGGGGGGCGTACCTAACAGTTCGGTGATAATAGAAAACTGGTTCACATCTATGCTCTGGTCAGCCAAGCTCAGAGGGAAAAGATCACACATACGGTCCTTGCCAGGGAACAGAGGTTTACCCTCGAGCATCTCCGCAAATATGCATCCAGTACTCCAGATGTCAACAGCCACATCATACTTTTGCCACGTCAACATGATCTCAGGGGCACGGTAATATCTCGTTGAAACGTAGCCAGTCATTTGCGGATCTTGGATGCGTGCCAGACCAAAGTCACATATCTATCCCTCGTCAGTCATGTTGGAAGAGAGGGAGACAGTTGTCAAAGAGCGAACCTTGAGGTCGCAGTTCTCATTAACGAGAATATTACTCGGTTTCTGATGGGGGTGAGATAGGGCCAAAAAGAGGATCACGGGACGACACACCAGATCGCGATGGACAACTCCGGCGGAATGAACATATTTAAGACCGCGCTATAGATCGCGATGAGCTAGAGGACAACTGGAATGAATGCACACACAAGAATCTGGTATAAAAAGTACTGAATGAATTGCTTTTCCAGTGGACGTGACGTCAACAGGCGATGTAGGTCGGTTCCAAGAAGTTCGGTGACAAAGTAACTGAATGTGGATAATATTAGGTATATCTTGTATGGGGGGAATGTAGTGCTCACAGATCTTCCAGAGGTGATATAAAGACGTCACTTAGGCTGATGATCTAGAAAACGTGTCCGTTGAGATGCGAATGAGCGGGGCTATGAGATAACCTACGTTCTCATGTTGTATGTGTTTCAGCAACTTTAGTTCGCGATACGTTCGTTTGCTCAGGACGGGGGTGCTGAAGGGTTTCATGATCTTCTTGATCGCGACGGACGAGCCCGTTAGCTGGTCCTTTGCAGAGCTAGACGCGCATGAGGAGCTACAGGTGGGAGAGGAGAGAACATACCAGACGAGACCGAAAGCTCCTGAAAGCAAGCAGGTGAGCAAGCGAGGTGTAGATCGGGCGATATAGCGGACGCACCCATCCCGACTGGTTGTAGATCGACATAACGCGTGGTGACCTATCGATCAGCATCGTCAGAGCGTGCAGAGCCGGCGACATCGAGGACACACCTCGAAGGAAGTGCCGAATATACTGAGCTTGACGAAGGACATGATGAACGGGGTTCAAGATGGAAATCGCCACAGAAAGCAACCCTCCTCCCAGCGGGTTCTGTAAATAGGCGTGTCTGAGGTCCTCGTCTCCGTACTCTCCTCCGTCGTCGCCATGTCGTGCCTCCCACAAGGCGCGGATCAATTTCTCAGGCTCGCTCTTGTTCCTCTTCTCCCATGTCTTTCATCCGCGCCGCAACGCTAGCCCGCTCAGCGGTACGTCTTCCGCCCACACCACCCGCGTCGCTACTCATCTTCGTAGGCGAGACTTTACTCTACAGAAGCACCCGCACCCAAAAAGTCGGCCACATCGCGACTGCTTTTGCCCGTTGGCGGTGCCCTCGGTGCCTACCTTGCTTACCAGTACTTCTACAACGGTCCAAGCGAAGCAAAGCAGACAGAGCAGGTCAAGCCAGCCAAGGTCTTGTCCAGCCCTCTCGACCCTGAAAACTTTGTCGACATCAAGCTCAAACGCATCGAGCCGTACAACCACAATACCTCCAAGTTTGTCTTTGACTTGGGCGAGGGCAATGCCTCTCTCCTTCCCGTAGCCTCCTGCGTATACCTCAAGGCCGAGAACTTCAAGGACTCCTTTGGGAGACCCATGTACCGGCCATATACACCCATCTCACCGTCGGATTTAGAGGGGGAGTTGACCTTTATCATCAAAAAGTACGAAACTGGCAATGTCTCAAAATATATCCACTCTTTGAAACCCGGAGACACGCTTGCTATCAAAGGTCCTCTGCCAAAATGGCCCTGGAAGAGTACTCGTTTTCTTTCTCTGCACCAAAATTGTCGGCTGAACTCTACGCAGTGAACGAGTTTGATGAAGTTGGTCTCATCGGTGGAGGCAGCGGCATGTGAGTTTCCACGCAGGAAAGAAGTCACCCACATCTAACCGAAGGAAGTGCACCTCTGTACCAGGTTTTACAACATGCGCTCGCCGATCAAACCAACAAGACCAAGTTCAAGCTGATTTTTGCAAACGTCACTGAGGCAGATATTCTTCTTCGCGAAGAGTTTGATGCCATGAAGAAGAAATACCCCAACACCTTTGACGTTGTCTATGTGCTCGACAAGCCTCCTGCTAATTGGGCGGGTGATTGAGCATGTTTACAGCTTTCATGATGATGCTCATATTATGGCAGGACCAAGTGGTTATGTCAACGCAGAATTGATCAAACAACACTTTGGTTCACCTTCTCTCGGTGACAAGGTGAAGATCTTTGTCTGCGGTGAGTAGCCTGGTCAAGAACGGTCAGCCCAAAGTTGACAGTAGTACAGGTCCTCCGCCTCAAGTCCGTTCGCTCGCTGGCAAGAAGGATGGCCCTTACAAACAGGGTGAACTGAGCGGTATTCTCAAGGATCTTGGATACACAGCAGACCAAGTTAGTTCCATACGGATTGTTCGGTGTGATGCTAATCCCGGTTCTAGGTGTACAAGTTTTGAGGGAGAGGTAGATAGACGAGCCCGTTCTAATCTAGGTTTCCCTGTCACGTAACTGAATAAGAGTTTAACCGTTTTGCTCGCTGCTGCCACCTCAGCTCATCCTCATTAGTCTTGTATGTTTCACATGGTACCTACCGCAACTTTGACATTGTCGTCGTCCCGCAACAATGTGCCCAGATCGTGTTCAACGAGTTTTGCCATTAACGAGAGTACTGGCGTTTTAGCTGGTTCGGTGACTTATGCGTTGATGTGTACCACGCACAAATCGGTTGTGGAATAACTTCCAGTGCTTGTCATTCTAGTCGGCTGGTACGCCTTGCCACCAGACGCAAAACACAGGTTTCCAAAAAAAAAAAAGCGGGCGCAGAGGGAACTCGATGTAAGTGCATCTAAAACGTCTCTTCCATTTCCATCGAGGTAGACATGCCAACACCTGCCACGGGAGGATTCCATGGGTAGACGATACCGTATGCCCCAAGGTGGCCGAACCAGCCAGTCAAAACACTACTAATAGCGCTTTCAGCTTGCAAAAATAACAGCACTTTGGCGCATATTTTCTGTATGAAAAAAACGAAAGTATAAGTCTAGCTGTTTTCCGCATGGTGGGTAGGCAGCTGTAAACATGATTTTACAAAGAGAGCCTTTGGTTCCTAGGTTTCTAGGTTACATAATCCGCACTACACTGACGCGTGCTTGCACGATTAGTTGCTGATACTCATCATGGATCATGGAAATCGTCGCTTGCCAACACCACCCAAGTCCTCGAGCGTAGTACCCAACACAGTCTCTTCTGCTAACTTTTATGCGACAAAGCCGCCACCCCTCCCTTCTCGAAAAAACGTCGGCTCAAGTCATACAAAGGTCGTCCAGTCTGGCACTCCTCCCCCAGTCTACGATTCTCTGGGCACCAGTACCAGCCCCTTTCGTGAACCACAGCTCGTTGAAGAGATCTCCATCACCAACGACCCCGTGACCAGCCTCTTACCGGCCGATAATGCATGGGGTCAGGCCGACAGTTCTTGGGCAGGCTCTCAACAGGCTTGGCCCGTGTCTACCGATACGTGGAGTACAGAACCAACCCCTTGGGATAGCACCGGAACTTGGGAACAACAGTGCGGGTCTAGCCCCAACATTGATGGTCGCGACAAGTTCGAGGAAGATAACTGGTGGGACCCCTCCATCCGCGATTTCCACAAACGACCTGGCCCTGGAGTATTGCCGCCATACCTAGCTGATCTCTTGCATAATCCTGATCATTCCCTCTTCCACGTCAGCGTAGACCCACCCGATATCAAGCCTTCGCAGGAGAGTGGCGACGTTACTCCTTCATTCCAGCCACCTTCTGTAGACGATATTAGGTATTCCATACCCCACCCGAATGCATACTACTGCAGGAAACATAATGGTTGGGTTCTTCTTCAATGGAAATCGTCAACAATGTTGCCGCCTTTGGCAAATTCATTCGTCCCCGATCCGGAAACCCCCTTCCCAGACCTTGCGCGTCGCAAACGGACGACATCGTGCATTGGAACCGGAGAACAACCTTTTGGCCAAGCCAACTTGACTCACCATTTCCACCGCTACGACAAGGCTGTAGATGCGTTGAAACTCGATCCCGCTTTCCGTAGCTCAGAATGGGAAATATCTGTCCAGCAAAAACTCAAACGAAGAAAGGTGACCTCACTCAACCTGGATTCCATTTCACTCGATAAATTGTCGGACGATGCTATGGGAGACTCTGTCCCCGAGGAGCAAGGTGATCTGCTGGACCTTTATGTTTGCTGCCAATGCTCGTTGTATTGCATTGTTTCTGAAGTCATTCCTGGTGTCATACCCGCCAAGTTTATCGAGGAGTTTACACGAGATAGATGGGACAATCCGGCTATTCCTCGCAGCAACGAGGAATCTGTTGTCTCGGGGCTGGAGACCTTCCTCCTGTATGTTCAATCTTTCGTGCCGCATCGCGCGATACTCATATGCCGTAGTATCATTGAAAACAAATTATGGAAAGGAGAAAGTCGAAGTTTAACGCTTTCTCGTCCAGTATTTCAGCGGAAAATCGGGTGGTCCAATGCGGTGTGAGGAAAAATTTAGCTGATTTTGAGTCTGCTCACGCGATTCACGCGTCTAGCCGCTCTATCTTTGAGCACCTGGACTTCGTCATTGCCGAAACAGTCACATCAAACGGTGTGCGTGATACTTCCATTACACCTCCTAACACCGATCCTAGTACTTCGGAGGGGCGGCAAAACGGCAGGAAGCTCCTTCGTTTCTGGGTGGAGACGAGTGCTTGGCTACTCGAATACCGGCACCGGCACAGTAAATCATCTCCAAGTTTTCTAGACGTTCACTAAATGCTTGTGTAGACAACGCCCTCAAGCAATACACGTGTGCAAAAACATGGGTGAAATTGGAGCCTGCCCGCGAAATGTATCAAATGGGCATAGGAGCGCATCCTGACCAGAGTGTGTATCATCTCGTTCATCGTATGACACGTCAGTTTAACAGAGATGTATAGTCCAAAGAGTTACAAAGTTGCCTTCGTTCATGGAATATGAGCCTGTTCAGCGTGCTGTGAGAGCGCTAGGACTGACACCTATGACGTATTCTCCTGGTGGGTCGCGCATATTATGCATTGTCTTGCGCTAGTAACTCACGCATCTCAGAGCTCTTGGCATTTGCATATCTTGCCCAGTGTAGATGCGATCCTAAACAGACCTCGCAATATTTTACTCATTTCTATGGTGTTTTCCAAGCCATCCAAGAATTTGGTGATATTCCCTCTCAGGAACTACAAAACTTGGTTTTGCAGGAGCGCACCAGGAATCGATACACTGAGGACGATCGTCTCGGTGCCATTAGAGTCCTTGGTTTTGGCAAAGACAACCTGCTTCGTGTCGATTATGAGGACGATATCGACGAGGAATTCTTGATTGGAGCTTGGAGAGATTGTGTAAAGAGGGCCTGGAGGGATCCAAAGGACGGCACGCAGCGACAAAGAGATGCCAACGACGCGTTCAGAATCGTCGCAGAATCCAGAGGGAGTGTGCGTCTGCGGAAAATACTGGAGGACTCCATGAGGGACAGCATCGACCCAAGTCGGGCGTATACCATCCTAGAAATCCCTGCGGACACGGATGATACGATGCTGATGACCGTGTACATGGTACGGGTAGGTGTTCTTAAAGTTCTTCACACTATCGCGTCCTCACGTAGATTTACTAGCTCGAAGAACAGCCTCACCAAGCCGAGCGTTGGAGAGAGGCCATGGCAACACTCGCAGAGGCCAGAGACAGTTATCGATTACGAACATTCCTTGAAACTGGACAGGATCGTGAGTGTCCGCTGGAATGAGTGTGGATGCGGTTTCTCATGCTGTGATTAGCGGGTGAGATAGCACCTCCCTTACGACAGGACTTCCCAAGAGGCCTCAATCAATTGGGCAATACGTGTTACTTGAATTCTCTCTTACAGTACTTTTACACCATTAGGGAACTTCGGGACGCGGTCGCGCCGTTGGCGAAGATGAGCTTCAAGGCTCTGGAAGACGAGAAATACTCAGATGATGACCTCAAGAAACATCGTGTTGGAGGGCGATTGGTCACGAGGAAGGAGATCTTTCGGTCAAAGAAGTGTACGTTTGCTCATGACTTGAGAGAGCAATGTCGGGCTGACAATGCGTTAGTTGTCAATCAACTAGCGAACTTATTCTGGAAGCTTGAACATTCCGAAGAAGCTTCCGTTACCCCTACGATGGATCTCGCCCAGCTTGCTCTCGTAACTTCTCGTGACGAAGAAGATGAAGATGTGGAAAGCAGAGGAACTGACTCTTCCAATGATACTGACGCTACTCTTGTGGAAGATTCGCAATCGCTCGGCCGGCTCGCCAGCGCAGATTCGGCGGACAGCGTACTCGGGAAACGCGCTCGGGACGATAACGCGATGGACGTCGACGAAGTCGCACCACCTAGATCCCCTGTATCTGACTCGGAAAAGAATGGGTACGTGATGGTCTCACATCCGTCTTCACCTCGTAGATCGAAGTCGCCTCGTCTTGGTCCGGCGAGTAGTTCAAGTTCGTCGTACAAGTCTGCTTCCTCCAAAGAATTGTGTGCGAAGAGTTCTGCGCGGCACAGTGATGAAGACGTATCCAAAAAGTCGTTGATACCAGAGAGGAAGACACAAACGACGTCCGACTCTGTTATGCTCTTTGGTAAGTCTATATGCATTGCGGAATATCAGAGCTATATCTTTTTCAGGCAAACAGCACGATGTGTCCGAGTGCATGGACAACTGCATGTTCCAGATTGAAATCGCTTTACTAAACTTTAGTGGCTTGAGCGATGTACAAGAGAAGGGCAGCCTTGTAAAAAGGTCTTGCCCCGCCATTTCCTGCGACCGTCACACTGACGGCATTTGATAGGCTCTTTTATGGTAAACTGAGGCAACGCCTGACTCCTAAGTCACGGGCGTCTGTTACGGAGAAACAGGATCCATTTTCTCATCTTCCTGTAAATGTCACCGATAGCGGAATCGACATCTACGATGGTCTAAGTCGATACTTTGACGATTTGGTCGATTACGAGGGCGGGAAGGCGAGGATGGAAGTTTCGTTGATTGAGCTCCCCCCTTTGATGCAGATTCAGCTGCAGGTACGCACGTCTCCTTTGCCATACTGCACAGATGGTTGATATGAAGTAGCGAGTGCAATTCGATCGAGAAACGTTGCAGCCGTATAAGTCTCAAGCATACGTGAGGTTTGGTGAGACGATATACATGGATCGTTTCCTCGACTCTGCAGACCCGCAAAAGAAGGCGAAATCGAAACGGTTGCAAAATGAGCTGACCGCTCGGAGGGACCGTCTACGGCTGCTGACCGAACACAAGGTGTGTATGGCCTCCTTGTGAACTTCTCACGTTTATTGGAGCAATAGAATGCGCCGTTCGGACCGTGTCTTGATAACACGCTCAACTTCCTCATCAAGCAAGAAAGCGTCGTGCTACCCCAACTCGACGACGAGCTTGTGGCTCAGTTGAATAACGAGCAGGAATTCATCAAGACGGAGGTCGAGTGCCTTCGGCATGAGATTGCGAGGCTCAAGCATGAGCTGGAGGAAGTATGGAAGGATGACAAGAAATTCGCCTATGAGCTTACATCGGTTTTTATACACCGAGGCTCATCGCCGTCGTTCGGACACTACTTTTTCTACTCACGGAACCTCCCAGACAAACCAGACGAGTGGTTCAAATACAACGACTCGAGCGTCACAGAAGTTCCAAAGGACGAGTTACTTGCGGATACCACTGGATCGAATGCGAACCCGTACTTGGTGCGTTCTTTTCCTCGATGCTGGAGTGACTACGCTGACAAGGATGTCAGTTGGTGTTTGCTCGCAAGGGGTCGGACGTTGTACACACTGTAAAACGAACAGTTGCTACGGAAGGCTCAAAGACATGATATACATTGGATACATTGGATATCCTTGATGGACATGAACACCCCCTCCCCCTTCCCTTCGTACATGCGTTGCACTAGTTGTAATTTACTGTAAGCTCTGGGTAGAATCGTGCTCCATGTTTTGATAAGGAACTACTTCTAAATAGTAGATTAGTTTCTACACGATCAAGTAATAGGAATTAATGGCTAACTTGACGATCGCTATCCTTTGGTTCAAGGCTTGTCAGCAGATTGTCCAAGTTGCCCAGGATCTCGTCCAGTTTGGCCTCTACGTCGCTCGCCACGGTATCGGCGCTATCGAGGCGCGCCAATAGCTCTGATAGTTGGGCGTCATCGACGGGGGCCTCTTCGCTTTCTGCCACGAGCGAACTCGACGCTCTGATATCGAACCCGATGTCGACGGTCTCCGTTGTAGAGGCATTCGACGAGGGGCTGTTATGGAGGTCATCAAAGGACATGGTCGAGGTGCGGCATCTCGGCAACTTCTTTCTCACCCTCTCTCAATGTCAATGTCCTCGCAGGCGGAGTGCGTCCAGCGACTGCTCGCGTCCTTTCCTGCACGTCCGTTTGATCAAAAGGACCTCGATGAACGAGTTTCGCAGGAGGTGTGCAAGTTCAGGGACGTGTCGTCCCAGGAGAACGTAAAGAGTCGTTGGGAGCTCGTGTTGAGGACGGAGGTGTTGGCGTTGGCGGTATGTGCCCTTTCTCGTCTCAAGCCCACACCCGGACTTTTCTTTCTTTCTTGCAGGCGACGGAGGGGGCTGCATTGAAAGAGAAACGCGTCGACTATTACGATGGCTTACAGGACCGCCTCGACCTGGTCCTCACGTTCACCGAGCAAGGTTCGCCCACGCACGCCCGTCTCGACCCGAGTTCTAATCTCTTCCCACATCCAGATGCATGCGAATCCGCGTTTCCGTTCATGGTCCTACAAGACCTGCTCGAGACGCAAACGATCGCGTCGTGCTCGCACATCTTTTCGTGGATCGAGACGCAGGCGACGCGCCTCACGCAGGGGATGGTGCCACAGAGGGGAAAGGCGCTGGTATTGTTGCGGACGCTCAACGAGCTGCTTCGTCGGCTGTCCAAGACGGGGTCGACGACGATGTTTTGTGGGCGAATATTGACGTTTTTGAGCGGCGTGTTTCCGTTGGGCGAGCGGAGCGGCGTCAACTTGCGAGGCGAGTATGGGCCCGTGTGGGAGGGGACTGTAGAGATGGGCCGCGGGGGCGAGGATGCGGTGATGAAGGACGAGAAACCGTCAGTTCAGGGCGATAAAATGGAGGTGGACGAGGAACAGGGGGAGGCGAAGAAGCAGTCGAGGGTCGACAAGGATGGTACGGCTCGCCTTGCTTTTTGGTGATGTCACTGTCTCAACCCCGCTTGTCAAAGATTTCTACAAGACGTTTTGGTCCCTCCAACTACCCTTTTCTCGGCCGCCCGTCTTTGCTACGCCGGGCACCTTTGAAGATTTCAAACAGGTCGTCGAAAAAGTCTTGCCCGTCATCAAGGAAGCTACGACGAAGGAGCGCGCGATGATGGGGAATAGAGCATCGGCGGGTCACTCTGTACCACTGAAACGCCGGCGCGAGGCTGAACCGGGCGAAGAAACCAACAGTAGCGACTACTTCTTTGCAAAGTTCCTCACAAGCCCGGATCTTCTGAGTCTCGAAGTCTGTTGATTCGTCCCATGTTTTGACATCTCCGCCTCCATTTACACTCTTGATTGCGTTCTAGATTGCGGACACCCATTTCCGACGGCAAATTCTGTTCCAACTTCTCATTCTGCTCAACCATCTATTATCGTTTACAAAGTCGGCCAAGGCGACATGGGCGACTCCGCGTAATAGGTCGCTCCAGATGGACTTTACGCTCGAGCCCGGGGACGCGCAGTGGGTTCAAGACACGATCGTCAGAGCGACCGCGGAACTGCGTTCCACTGCGCCGAACGGACCGGCCTTTGCAGACACGGTCAACACCATCCTCGAGCGGGAGAAGAATTGGGTGAAATGGAAAAACGATCTATGCGCACCATTTGACCGTGAACCATGGAGCGAAACAGTGGACGGAAAAAAAGTCGGGCTGGAGGAAGCGACCAAGGAATTGCGCGAAAAACGAAGAGACGAGCCAGAGGAGTGGAAATGGAGTCACGGTTCTCAACCCTTGACGGAGATTTGGGAAATGGGCTACCGGGACCTTGGTGATCTCCAAAACCCCTTCCAGTTGAGCAGTCGTTTCATTTTCGATCGAGGACTACGCTCGCTAACTATGATATACTAGGGCGGGTGATGTGAAAGACTTCGTGAAAAAGATCAAGCAGGAGGATGCTCGGATCGAGATGAGGAAGAAGACGCTAGCAAGGAATGCGGAACGAATAGCTCAAGCGCGTGCCAAGGCCATCGCAGCCCAAACGTCACCTATGGAATCACCAACTCCTTCGCAGGAAACAGCAACCGCAGAGCCTGCAGTCAAGGTGGAGCCCGTGCAGCAGTCTAGCCCACCCGTTGCCGGATCAACGCTGCATCCGTCTCTACCCCCCAAACCCGGAACGACCGTACCGGTCAGTGTCCCAGAAGGGCCTGCGAATATCCCAGCGCCTACTCCAGCGCCACCAGCTCCCACGACACCAGTTGCTCCACCCACTGACGAGCAAATACTGAAACTCGAAGACGTAAGAATCACTACCGCATGGTTACCCCAGCTAACACGTTTTCTTTAGAACAAGCATCGGTGGTCATGGCTAGCCTTGCGGACCGCGCGAGACCAGCACCTGCAGCACTTTGGCAAGATCGGCACGGGTGATGTGCTTCTCCTCGCACAAGAGATTGACGCAGAAAAGGAGCGGGAACGTGAGCGAGAGAAAGAACGCGAGAGAGCACAAAAATCGGACGTGCCGATGGCGAGTGATAATTGCAAGGACAGGAAGGAGGAGAGCATGACGGATCCACAGGATGGTGATGGGGACGCCAAGATGGAGAGTACATGAGTACATGGATGTCATGGTCGCGTGTTTTTTTCAAATCTAGTATGTAAGAAAAAGAGGTCGCCTTGCCGATCTGATCATCACATCTCCCTCCAACCTTGACAATCCGAACAAGGACTCATGTCCACCGAAAGCGGTCTACGAGTTTGTCTGTCTCTACACCGTTGCCGTCCCGCTCACGAGCTTTCTTGCAGCGCGTCTTGGTCACCGGCGGGGCTGGTTACATTGGTGGGTGCTTTTTTTTTGGACGTGCATGTCTCTGAGAATGGTGTGCTAGGTTCTCATGTCGTCTTTGCTCTGCAAGAGACGAGACGGTACAAGGTGATCTCGATAGACAACCACCACAACTCGCACCCCGCCGCACTCTCGCGTGTCGCCCAACTCGCACACGATGCATTACCCGAAAACGCGACCGACGCGGACAGAGAAAGCACCGAGATCGATGCCCACCAGTGTGACTTGACGAACGCCGAGCAAGTGCGTGCCGTGTTCGAAAAGTATGGCAAGGGAGGCATCTGGGGCGTCGTTCACATTGCGGTGCGTGGTCGGACACGTGTGGGACACGCGCTGACGCCTGGGACAGGCCTACAAGGCGGTCGGCGAATCGGTCGAGATACCCTTGACTTACTATGCCAACAACGTCTCTGCCACCATCTCACTCCTGCAGATCATGTCGGAATATGATTGCACGAGAATTGTCTATTCATCGTCCGCGACGGTGTATGGGACGCCTCCGACCATTCCGATCCCGGAAACGACACGCTTGAAGGCGGACAGTCCATATGGGAGGACCAAAGTGGTGTCGGAGACGATTATCAGCGATCTGTGCCATGGCAAGGTCATGTTTGTCTTGACGGGGCGTCGTGCTCACCCGCTGGCACAGCTGAACCTGGGCGTTGGCGTGCGGTCTCGCTTCGTTACTTCAAGTAGGTGCTTGGGTCTACCTCGATGGTGATTGGTTGCTGAGGTTGCCTAGCCCCGCCGGGGCTCATCCTTCTGGATCGATCGGGGAGGACCCTTGCGGTCGTCCTGGGAACCTTTTACCACTATTGGCCCAGATAGCCATCGGGCGGATAGACGCGTCGACGTTCAAGGTGTTTGGCAACGACTATCCTACGCCGTAAGTCGAACACGCAGGCTGACTAGCGATGCTGACGGACGCTAGGGACGGCACGTGCGTGCGGGACTACCTTCACGTGCTCGATCTGGCGTCTGGACACCTGCTCGCACTGGACGCGCTCGAGCCCAACTCGACCATCTTTGACAACTGTCCCGACGAGGCGCGGTTCAAGGCGTATAACCTCGGCAAGGGTCGCGGAATGAGCGTGTTCCAGATCGTTGCCGCGATGAGAAAAGCGACGGGATTTGACTACAAGTATGAGATCATTGGCAGGCGGTGCGTGGATACGGATGGTGCCTGTTCCGCAGCTAAAATGTTCCGCAGGCGGGGTGACGTGCCGGATCTCACTGCCGACCCGACGCTTGCGGAGAAGGAACTTGGGTTCAAGGCGCCACAGACGCTCGAGGTGATGTGTCGAGATCTGTGGAACTGGCAGACGAAGAATCCACTGGGATACGCTACGGAGCGATGATACCATTAGAGGTTCATTACATAAGCAAATTACTTTGCTTTTATTACCAAAAGTGTTTTTTTTTTTTTTTTTTAATTCGATTGCATCTCGATCTTTCTTCTACACGATGGTAAGTGGCCCAGGCGTGCGCGATGACGGATCTGAACAGTTGGCCAGTCTGGTTGGGAAGTACGGATGTCGTCGACCCACAAGGTCCCCTACTACTTCAACACGAACACGAACACGTCCACTTGGGAGCCACCGCTGCCCGAGGAAGAGATACGCCGACTCCCCGGTGCACACTTCCTCGATCAACCCGCACAGATCAGAGCCAGCCACCTGCTAATCAAGCACAAGGACAGTCGGCGTCCGTCGAGCTGGAAGGAAGTACGTCTGCTTGTTCTCCATCTCGATGCATATCCCGGACGAGTGTGCAGCCCACGATCACCCGGTCCAAGGACGAAGCGATCGCGATTCTGGGCAAGCATCAAGCAGAGATCAAGGCCGCGCCGAACCAATCAGAGACGTTTGGCGAGCTCGCAAAGGTGCACTCGGACTGTTCCTCGCACGACAAGAATGGCGATCTCGGCTTGTTCGGTCGCGGTCAGATGCAAAAGCCGTTCGAGGAAGCCGCCTTTGCGCTCAAGGTGGGGGAGATTAGCGATATCGTGAGCACGGACAGCGGCGTTCATATCATCATGAGAACGGCGTAAAGCATGCACATGGGATTTGATTGTACAGTAGTAGCCTCTGGACCGACACGTCACACTGAACGTTCGCGGATACCTTGAGAAACGTTTACCTGACAATGTCCGCACCTGTTCTCTTCCCTGACTTGAACCGTCAAGATGCAGGCGGTCGTGAAACAAGACCTGCTCACTGTGCTGCCGACCGTCCTCGTGCCGACGCTCGCCGTCGTGGCCTATGTCATGTTGTTCAACGGGAAAAGTCAGTATACCCGGAACGAGACGCCCTGTGGATTCATCGGTCGTTTTAGGAAAACAACAAGAGTCGCCGAGCAAGACAGCTGATTCGTCTTACTACTCCCAATTCGACACGTCCAACCTCCGCGTGACCAAGATCCTCGTCCATCCAATCAAGGTATCTCTTGCTCGCCATCGTCTTTCTTTGCCTGCCTTGCAAACGCCGTTACAGAGTTGTAAAGGCACGTCAGTCCAGGAGGCGAAATACACGTTGGAGGGCCTCGAGGTAAGTCTCGAAATGGCCTGCCCCAGAACACGTTTGTTCAGCAAACCGTCGTCAGCATGACCGAATGTGGTGTGTCATCAGGGCAGACAACCATGTCGTCGTGACGGCTCGACAGACCAGCAAGGTGCGTGCCGTTGCCTTTTTTCTTCACTCGAGCCTCATGGCAATGCTTAGATTGTGTTAATTCATCCTCGTATCGTCAGAGACCCCTTGGCACCCGAAGGTGGCCGTCTTGACGTCACGTTCCCAGAGGATTCGGGGTGCGAATCGTTTTCTCTCCCCCTGAATCCGAGCCAAGACACGTTCCAGAGGTGGCAGAGGTGAGGCGTCTCGACCAACCTCCAACGTCATCAACAGCATCACTCAACGTGTCAACGATAGCATCAACGTCGAACTGTGGGGCGACAAGAACATCCAAGGCTACATTTGCGAGACGAGCACTGGCCGATCACCGTCGACGATTTTGTCAGAATATATCGGGTACCCAGTGCATTTGGTGGTCAAGGGTCCACGTGTGCGGACATGTGAGCCTACCCTGAGGTTCCCGAAGCTGGATGCCCCTTCATATTTCCAGGACGGATACCCTCTCTTATTGGTGTCCGAGGAGACTGTGGATGCCATTCAGGAACGAATCAGAAACATGGTTGGCACCCAAGGTGTAAGCGAAAAATGGGCCGAAGAAGAGCTGAAAATTGAACGGTACGTAAAGCGATGCCATATGACGCGGCGAGTGTCTCGATGCATGATGATGGTGTACAGATTCCGGCCGAATATAGTTTTCAAAGGGGCCGGTGCACCCTTTGTTGAAGACGTGACGACTGAGCTGTGCATTTCTTCTGATAAGGAGGCCGTGGATGGGACGGGTGTCATCCATCTCGTGTCCAAGTGCACTCGGTGTCTGGTGCGAAACTACCTTGTCTGAAATAGAAGAAGCTGTGTTCTGACGAGCGTTGGTCGGTCGCACGCCGGCTCTCACAGCTGCCAAATGTCGACCCATCGACTGGCGTCCGTGATAGCGCGGTCCCGTACAAGGTGCTCATGAAGTTTCGTCGCGGATTGGACCCGGCACGCGCGAGTGCGCCGTGCGTGGGGTGCAACGGTGTGTTTACGGACGAGGGCGTTGTTAAAGTGGGCGACTGGGTAAACGTGCGCAAGATGGGGTTCGTATGAGTAGTACAACTGGTCGTTAGAGTAATATAATTTCTTTGCGAGTTGCCATTTCCAGCCAGGGGGGTAAACAACATTCTCCCCCTCCTCCCTCTCCTCCCTCTCCTCCTCCTGCTCTCTACCCGAGCATGGCCATCGGAAAGTGGATCTCGTTCGCGCAACCCACTTCCGTCATCGCCGATGCTCCCGTCCCAAAACCTGTCCCAATACCGTGCACCGCAGACGGAAAACAGTTTGGTCTAGAAAACGTACGTGTACGAGTCCTCGTCGCTCGTCGCCCTATTCACGTTGACCACAGTTTGGCAACACCTGGTCTGTTTTCGTCTCGTTGCCAGCCTCGTCGCTCACCTGTTCTGCGTAGCTACGCCAACTCGGTCCTCCAGGCCCTCTACTTTTGCAGCCCCTTCCGGGAGCTCGTCATTCAGCACGCGGATCCCTACGCACACCTTCAAAATGCTCTCTCCTCCCACTTTACCCCCTCCCATCCATCCTCTTCCCCCACCGCCGCACCCCGTCGCAAACCGGATCGCAGGTCCGCCCATGACTCTCCCCCGTCCAACCCTCTACCGCATCCTCCTACCCCGCCCGTCCCCTCCGCACCACGTACTCTCTTTTCCGCCCTCCGTGCCCTCTATATCCATATATCCCAAAACCCTGTCGACAAGGGCACCATCGCTCCCCGCGCATTCATAGAAAAGCTCAGAGAGTTGAACGAGGCATTCAGAAATACGATGCATCAGGATGCGCACGAGTTTCTTAATTATCTATTAAACCGCATAGTAGAGGAGATCGAAGAAGAAAAGAAGCAGCGTTTGGCTTCGGGTGATGACTGTACGTTCCCCTCGCCCGTCTCCCCTCTCGTTGCATTGAACCTCTCCCCAGTACCACGCTCTGTGATCTCGTCTTCCATGGCTGCGAGCTCATCTGCCTCCAGCACGCCGTCGCCAGGCGCGACTTTCATACATCGTATATTCGAGGGCACGTTGACGAGCGAGACTCGATGTCTCACGTGCGAGAACGTGCGTTTCGGTTTCTAGACGCCGCATTTCGCACCACCTTACCACGCCTCTTAGGTGTCCTCGCGCGATGAATCGTTCCTTGATCTATCAATAGACATTGAGCAAAATTCCAGCGTCACGGCCTGTCTTCGCCAGTTCAGTGCAAGTGAGATGCTCTGCCAAAAGGACAAGTTTTTTTGCGACAGCTGTTGCGACCTCCAGGAAGCTGAAAGAAGGTCCGTGTGGCGAACAGTACCTCGCCGTGTATCGCTGACAGCCGTTGACGTAGGATGAAGATCAAGCGGTTACCAAACGTTCTAGCCCTCCACCTGAAGCGATTCAAATACCAAGAAGACGTGCAAAAGTATATCAAGCTCACCTACCGAGTCGCGTTCCCTCTCGAACTCCGCTTGTTCAATACCGTGGACGATATCCCAAATCCGGACCGATTGTATGAACTTTTCGCTATAGTAGTGCATATTGGAAAGTGAGTGATCACCTGCTCTTGTCATCATTCATCTCTTTGACATGATTCGCCCTGACACGGTCAGCGGGCCGAACCACGGACACTATGTCAGCATCATCAAGGCCATGGGCACCTGGCTTGTCTTTGATGACGAAACCGTCGACTCGATCAAGGAGTGTGACATCCCAAAATATTTTGGAGATTCAAACTCAGGGTCTGCCTACGTGCTGTACTACCAGGCATTGGACATTGACCTCGCAGCTGTTGGGCTCCGATCGCCAAGCCCTGAACCTGTGACCCAACCTGTGCCGCAGCCAGATCCGCAGCAGCAACCGACTGATTCCCCAGTATCCACAGCGCAATCAATTCCACCGCTACCGCCTGGGCTCACTGACGACGTGCCAAGCTCTGCGCCCGTACCTGTGGCTCCCCCACGACCGGTCACACCCCCAAAACCCGTACAGTCATCGCTTGAGCCCCCTCCAAAGTCTCCACGTAAAGTGCCGTCAACGTTTTTGAAGGCTGCTCTTGGCCGTACGGGTACAGTTGGACACGCACCTTCGCGCAATGATGCTGTGCTACGCACATCACGATCGACCATAGACGAAAAGTTTATTGCCGCACCCAAGACCAATCTATCGCCGATAACCATTTATCCAAAGGAGGACCTTAAACCTTTGGACGACTCGACTGGCATTCCCAACGGGAAAGACAAGGATTCTGATAAGAGCATGATGGGTTGGTTCCGGCGGCGATCGTTCAAGACTGTCAAGGCACGACCAAGCTCTGACGTAAATACAGACCGACCGCCACTGCCTCAAGACGTCCTCGCGGCACCTTGTTCGCCTGGACGAATCCAGTCCACCGCATCATCATCGAACAGTTCAAAGGATTCTCACCGTCCACTCGATTCGCCAATCCCTGGTTATCCTTCTCCACTTCCCAATGGCAAGCCGCCTTCGCTTTCACGAATAGCAGATGCATCGTTATATGCAACGGATCCAAAGTCGTCGTCCGCTTCATCAGGTACCCATACCACTCTTATATCCCAATCATTCGATCGACGTAAGCGGCCCCGGCCTTTACCATCTATACCTGCATCTCCGCAGACTCCCAAAGTCGAAACACCACCTCTGCCGATTTCGAGAACGAGTTTGGATCATCGTCTGAAGCGGAGACCTGCCATTCCCTTGATCACCGATCCCGATGGCCCATTGTCGCTCAAGTCGCTCAACCGTCCTGCAACGTCTGCTGGTACCCCTACAAAAACCAGTCCTTCGTTTGTCAGTGCGCTGGCAAGTAATAATCTGCGGGTGCCTAGCGCGCCGGAGAGGCTGCAACCCAACCACAACGTCGACGTCGAACGGCCCAAATCGGCCAACGCATCGTATGGTTTTGCGTTGTCATCATCGCCTGTCTCACCTCCACCGCCCCTGCCTGTGAGTGCGACGGCCACGTCTGGGAAACAAGCGATGCGGAAGCTCAGTTTAACCGCACCGATGCTTGGGATACGCCGGCGAGACAAGTCGTAGCGTGGGCTTGTACGTCTGTTTCATCGGGCAGCGCCGGGCTTTGCCACGTGTGTGGGTGTGGGTGTGTGGGTAGGTGGTTGTTCACCGCATCGACGGTCGCGTAGACGTCATCTCGTTTGATCATCTTTATTCCCCTTTGCTTTGCCCACCCGGGGCTTCCCATGCCCGCACACGCCCATTCCCACTCTTGCGCGTACCTTGTTCCCCCACTTTTTTTTGCATATATATATATATCTACCCTCTCCCTCCCTTTGTTCATTATCTTAGGATGGAAATGCTCTCGTCATCACGCGCAACGATATTCCCCTCATTTTTTTTTTAATACATACCTCATCAAGATCATGTAACGTACGGATTTTTGCTCACAATGTTGTAAGACAACAAGTTTTAAAACAGGCACTAGATTACACGTCCGAGTCGGAGAGAGAGTAAAAATGCCGGCGGAGGATGTGAAGAACCGGTCAACTAAGGATAAATGTACAGCACTAACGTAGAAAAATCGAGTTTACAAGTCGAGCATGCGTACGTCGGCCAGAGGAAGCGGTCGTCGTTGTCCGTCGGGTGCTAGAAAATCAGAAAAAAAAAAAAAAAACAGATCAGACGACGGGCAGTAAATGAGAATGGGCCCCCCTCGTACCTTGAACGGGCGCCTTGGCGAAATCGATCACGTGCAGACACGACTCGTCCGGCTTGACATAAAACACCCTTCCGGTCCCTTCGTCCCACGCGATCGCCTTTATCCCCGCCCTCAAATCCGCGCGCAAGTCCTGCGTCAAGGTAAACTTGCACATGACGCCCTCCCGACACTGCACCGCACTGCGCATCACGCTTTGGAGGAGCGCCTGCTTGGCGGCCGAGTACGCCGCCGTGCCGTCGCTCGCCGAAAAGTGGCTATAGAACCCGCGGACGGAGAGCCGTTCTGAAATGTCGTCCGTCCGGGTGACGTACACGAGCGAGCGCAGCGTCCCCGCGAGGACGTACCCACGACAGAGTCCTCGCTCCTTGTCGCTCTCCCACGTCACGACGTGGTGGTTCCCCGCGACGAGGTTGCCGAGCCAATAGTGGGGCGTGCCGAGCATGCTCTTGGGCAAGAATTCGCGCGGGGTGGGGTTGATCAAGAGTTCGTTGAACCGGGTCCCGCCTTCGCTGCGGTAAAAGATGGTGACGGGCGGGTGTTGGCTGCCGTCGGCGGGGTTGGCGCAGGGGATGCTTTCGTAGTCGCTGGGGTCGGTGACGTGGATGCCTTCGACGTCGTCTGCGCGAAAACTCATGGTTTGTTGGGCAAAGGTACTTTGCATTTCGTTGTCCCCGAAATCGGGGATGTTGAACATGGCGAGGGTGATGAGGTCCTGGGTGAGTGGAGGTGCAGCGAGGCGGTCGACGTTGGGCGGTGTTGGATTTGGGGTGGGGAGTTTGACGGCGCGGAGGACGAATATTTGGCCCTGATGAGGCAGGATGCGCATGTTGCATATACTATGGTGCTGAGGGGGGATAGGGCATGAGCACCTCCGCGAAATGTGAGGACGATGACTTACGTTCGAGGAATAGGACTCTTCGCGGGCACAGCAGAGCGTCGAGAGCATGCCAACGCCAGTCAATTCTTTGAAGACGATGGATTCGTCATTCTTGACGACCGCTACAGTGGGGACACCTTCGATGACCGCTAGATCGATTGCTCCAAGCTCTGTCGCGCTCCGCAAAACGCAGAGGAGTCGGAACGGCGGAGGCTGCGATGCAGCAAAGTGAAAGAAGGCGGCCGAACCAGGGACGAGACGAGGGTCTGACAAGGCATCGAGCGTGTCGAGAGAGACATGTATGCACGTGCAGGCATACTGGAGAGGGACGGGAGGATCGATTGGTTTTCTCGGATTTTCGTGGATGGGGTTGTATATGGATGGGTCCACACTGAGGCTCTCGTTTAGCATATCGACTGCCACGATAATCGGATGCGACTTGCCCGGAATCACTATATCGGGAAGATACTTTGCGTCGGATATAGGCAATGACGATGCTGGGCGTTCCATTGATGTTCATATACTTGGCTTTGAGATTATAAGCTTTCTGCTTGACTGGCGTTTCCGCCAATGGGACGATCCCGCCTATGCGATGATCGAGGGCGAATACGACGATGGAATAATGCGTTTTCGCCATGTTGCATACGGACGCAACCATGTATTTTCCTCCAGGGAGGAGGACCATTGATTGGATGAGACGATGAATCTGGAAAGAGTCGCCAGACAGGGGACAAGGATTGGGTGACAGCCAGTTCTTTTGCAGCGAAATCGCTCGCGTGACCAACCTTTCCGCCTCAAAGGACGTCATGTATTGAGGCGAATGACGATTCGACGGCGGTCGTTGAGGCGCATTGGATCCGATTCGTCTAAGGAAATTCTTCCAGATGATGCCTTGATGGGTGAGATTGTAGTACAGTTTGCTGACCTGTCGGACGCGTGAAGGCGCGCACGCGCGAGAGGTCTGGGATGCGGAAACACGTACTCGTCGTAGAGAAAGTATGTCCTCGACGTCCAGGTAGCTGAAAACCTCCATGAGGATGTCGTCTGAAAGTACGTTCAAGCACGGAAGCTTCAGTGGTTGAGATGCGCGCGTGTTCCATGACTGCCCGGCGCGCCCTGCGCGTAGAGAGAGGCATGATGGGAAATTGAATCGTCGAGACCACAGACTCGAAGTCATTCGCGCGCGAGAGGAAAAAAAAAAGATGGAGTCACTCTCGAGGTATCAATTCCACGAGAGAGGTTTTTTACATATAAAAACGACCTTGTTTTACGCACGAGTCTGAACGTCGTCGCGACATCTTGGAGACCGTGTTAGAAGCGAGTACAAGGATTCTTGTTGAACACAACACTTGCCTTATTGGGGTCGACCGTGAACTTTGGTCACAGCAAGAACCTTCAAGCGATCCTTGCAAGACATTATCAACCCAACTCATATTAGTCTGTCTTGTAGTCAAATGGTCACTGCATCTGCGTAGGTCGTTGAGGAGCCATGTGACGTGTTTACCCGCCATTTTCAAGTTCCCACGAATGTTGACTATCCTACAAATTACGTGATCTAAAATCGTCTTGACCTAGGCATCTACTACATCATGGTGGTTGGGGAAAAAATTAGAGACGGGGTTCGCGCACCCTGGGATCCCCCTGTGGTGGGTGTCGCCATTTTGGAAAAAAAGGAGTAGGTGTTAGTACATTTATGCAAAATTGTGTTGAAGTCAGTCAGTGTCCAGGAAAGCTCTGACTTGGCCAATCCTACAATGCTTCCCCTCTTGATTCCTTGAAACTTACATTTATGACGGCAGATATGCTACTCGTAACCCTCCCCTTGTGTGCAGCGCTCCTAATCAACCTTGATCAACAACTTTCCGACCGTCTTTCCGCTCGTCAGGTCTATCTGAGCCTGCCTCACACCTTCCGCGGTGAAGGGATACGTTTTGAAAACAAGGGTCTTCAGCCTCCCGCTCTGTACATCATCCCAAAGTTTGGTGGTGTAGTAGGTTATCTCGCTCGTAGTTTGCAAATAGTTGAGCAAACTTGGCGGGCGGTCAACGAAAATCAAAGAGAGTAACATAACACGCACGTCGGTCTCACAAGCTTCAAGTTCTTTGGCGTGAGCCTCAAAGGGGCAAAAGGTGGGACGGGACCAGATGCGTTTCCGACAGAGACAAGCGTGCCCTTGCGCCTCAGCATCTCGAAATCAGCATCGAAGCTGTCGAACCGCGATCAGCGACACGTCATGTATCACGCACGAGCGACGACGAAGATAGAACGAACGTGTCTTTACCAACGCCGTCAAAGGTGGCGTGGACGCCCTCGCCGTTGGTGATCTCGAGCACCCTCTGCACCGTGTTTTCCTTCTTGTAGATGATGACGTGGTCGGCGCCGTTGTCTTTCGCCAGCGCCGCCTTTTCCTCGGTGGACGTGGTCCCGATGACAGTCGCCCCGCGCGACTTGGCCAGCTGGCAAAAGAGTAGACCCAGACCGCCCGCGATCGTATGTATCAGGATGACGTCGCCCTGTTTCACGTCGTACGATTCCTCCATAAAGGTCTCGGCAGTGAGACCTTGAAGGAGGACTGCAGCCGCAGTTTCGGTGGTGACCGAGTCGGGGATGGGCGATACCGTGCGCCATGGGACAGAGAGGTACTCGGCGTGCGCGCCCTCGGATTGCTGGCGGACCGGCGTGTTAGTCGGATTCTGTATAGAGAGATAACCCGATAGGGGCTAAGGCGGACGTACGAGACCGACGCGGCCCCCCTCCTTGTATCCGCGCTTTTGGTACTCGGGGTCATTGAGTACGGCTGGGTCTGTCGGCAATCCGATGATCGTGCCTGCTGCCTCTTTACCGAGGACAAAGGGGAAGTGAGGAGCAGCATAGACGCCCTCCCTACATGGAGCCGTGAGCGGAAGACGCAGGGTGCAGAGGAGAAATGCTTTGCCTAAAGTACGTGTCGATAAAGTTGACACCACAGTACTCGACCTTGGTCCCCTCTTGTCAGTGTGGACGTTGTTGGTCGGATGACGGAATGTCACCTTTACGACGACATGGTCAGGTTCGACCTTTGGAAAGGGGATCTCTGTTTTCTCGATGACTTCGGGTCCGCCAGTTTTGGCGATGGTAATGGCAAAAATCTTGGAAGGATAAGTCATTCTGTTGGTCGAAAAGTAGCGTGTGAGGACAGAAAGTCTCCTGTTCATCTAATATCATCACGGCGACGTAGGGGTTAAATCAGGATTCGCAATCTCTAGATCGTGTAAGCATGATCTGTATCCATACATGAAGGCGGTCACACGCGGGAATCATGGGTACACTCGTACTTGATATATCATCACTGTATAAACCGAAAACGTCAATCCATCACGAAGGCTTGCTCCAGTATTTGATATATCAGGGCTATCTGTTCGTTCCTTTGTACCATTTCGGGCCGCTGCTCTCGCAAGGCGTCGATTTCCTCTGAGACGGGGTCAGATTGTAACAATGGACCCAGTAGCGAAGGGGTGGTAGGGGCCGGCCGAGAAGAGTCAAAGGGAGTGGGTGATTTTGGATCAAGATTGTAGTAGCGGAGTAGCGACGACATTGCGATAAACGTTCCCGTCCTGCCTATCCCCGCAGAACAGTGAACCATAATGGGCGGGCTTGGATCATCACTTGCACCAGCGGACGGTTCCTCGTTGATACGATCCACTAGTCGCACAAACTTGAGCAAGCTGGTTTGATCTTTATCCTCCGGGATCCCGTGATCTGGCCAAGCGGTATATAACAGATGGGTAAACGTGAAGGATTCGGATTCTGCGCATTTCTGGCCCTGGGGGACAACGGACACCTTGCTCTGGATACAATTTGCGTCTTCGATCACCGTCTGCTCCTGCAACATCACTACAAACGGTTGCGAGTTGGTCCCGGACTCTGGTGCGACCACGGTCGAGTCCCCTACAGCATAAGGAAAGTATGGATGGGCCTTGATGCGACCATTCTCGTAGTTGAGAGTCAGTTGGACGACAGTGCGAACACGGCTCCCCTGTGGAAACGATGCGTCCGATGACGGTCCAATCGGTTGGCTCATGACGCTAAGGAAGGCGTGTGCGGTGTCCCGCAAGGGGGCTTGTGTAGCGATCCACCACTTGTGGCCGTGCAACTCTTTCACCCAGCTCCCGTTGAAATATCTCCCTTGTCCCTCTCCACAACCCAAGCAGGCCGTTCCGGGCACACCCACCAAAACGCGCGTGCGATCATAAGGTTCGATGTTAGCGTAGCGATTGGCTGGCCTGTTCACGGGATCGCGACCGATCGCGACGGAATAATATTTGGAGCGATCGGATTTCTCTGTCTGCGATGGGGTGAATTTTCCAGGGAGGAATTTGCGGAACCCGGACGTGCTGGCGTTGGCAGGGGAGGCATTTCGATAGGTAGTGCGTTCTTTTTCCCGCCTAGACAGCTCTGCGAATACGGCGTGCTGGTAAGCAGCATCCCGGGCTTTGACAAGCCAAGCGGGAATGGTATTGGAGGACATGTCAGTTGTAGATTAATTGTCTGGGGTTACATATATAATGACCTCGCTGCGACTTCCCACGCATAGGTCATACAGCAAACATCCTGTCGAAGGCGATGCCGAACACATACAGGTCGCTCATCACATCGGACACAAAGATCAAGTTGGTTACGGTTCTTTAGTCGGCGTGGGCCCATCGACTGATATCCCAGGCTAACAGAGTCAGCTCAGCACTAGACAAGACAGTCGGAAAGAAGCACCTGACGGATGGTAACCCAGAGACGTGCTGGACGTCTCAGCAGGTGAGATACAGCCTCGAACCAGAGGCTGCAATCAGTTGACTAGTCCATCAGGGACTCCCCCAGTTCATCCAGCTTGTATTCCCCGAGCATGTAAATCCGCGGAGAATTGGATTAACGTTTCAGGGAGGATTTGTGGGCATCGAATGCGTGGTGGAAGTTGCAGTATCTTGCGAAGAACCAGTGTGGACGACATGGACACATATTCATCCACAAGACGTCAACAGACGACAGCTATTTGAACTACCTGGCGAGGGCGAGCCTGTCCAGAGCATCAGGCTCGTCTTTGAAAAGAGTTCCGACTTTTTCGGTAGAGTGACCATCTACGAGCTCACAGTCGAAGGTTTCGTGCAAGAATGCACGTGACACGATGGTTCGCTCGAGAAATGCAAAACAAACCAAACTCCATTTCGTGACGATTTAACATGCAATGTACTACTGACAAAAGACCTCATCGGCAAACCATCTCCCGTAACCTGATCAAGACTTGGTAGTCGCAGCTGGTGCGGGCGTCGGCGTGTTGACAACACTTGATGCAGAGCGGCTGCTGGCAGGCGTCGGGACACTGCTGAGTACGGATGCAGGCATCGACACCTCGTGGAGCATGACTCGCAGCCACCGCCACCGCCACCGTCGAGGAGGCCGAGGTACAGATCGGAAGCTCGGCAAGCAAGCCACAAAGCACAGCCCTCAGTATGTCGGTGAGAGCATCTAGCGAGAGTTGAGTGCATAAAGCACAGACGGTAGCTAGATCAACTTGGGGCCTCTTGGAAGGCGGTGAAACCCCAACGACAAGATCATCCGCACTGAAGTCGGGCAAACCGAATGGTCAGAGAAACAAAGTACCGACCGATGGCATCCACCAAGCCTACCTGTGGGGCACCATGAACATCAGGTACAGCCAAGCTGGCGAGCGCGAAGAGAGCAAGGGAGATAGAAGTGAATCGCATGATAAATGTGCAAGAGTAGGCTATTTGTATTTTTATGGACAGGCGGTAAAGAGGACGATGGAGGTAAGAGAAAGGAGGGAGTGAGGATGAGGAAAACAAGACGGAGAGGGCCTTGTTTTATAGCAAGAGGGGCCAGGCTAGAACGGACCACGTCTGCGTTCCATCTCCCACATTTCTTCCCGCATTGGTTGGTATCTGAATCGCATCGGCGAGTGCCACAGTTCGGAAAGCGATTGGCCCAGGCACGATGATAGGAGACACCAGCCGAGACCAGCGAATCTGAATACAGACGTCGGCCGTGAACAAAACGAGCACTTGGTACTTACAAGAGAACGACGAGGAGGAGGAGAAGGAATGTGAGCGAGGGTTCCAACATTGTCCACGTGGTTTGTTTTGATCAGTGACGTACATTAGATCGACTCTCTGGGCCTTTGAAATGCTGGCGCTCCCACACCCTTCCCGCAATGCCCACCACCACAGAGGTACAAACGTTTCGTCTCTTTTGCGTGCCCACTTGAATAATGCCATCCAGACCAGGGTCGACGTTGAGATGGAGCCACGGCCCATCGCCGACCCTTACATGTTCCGCGTTGGTCTCAAGACAGACGTCGAACTCTCCCAGTTGCGCCGTCGTAAAAAACACGGTAAATCTCTCGAGTCATTTCACCGAAAGCAAAACGACGTGCGTGTCTACGCCGTGTCCATGGCGAATCGCTTATCGTCCCGCAGCTCATCCATTCACTTCTCAAACCATTGGATGACCACACAAAAGAAGCCAAGGAGCTCGAAGAAGCGTCTCGTCTCTCTGTACACCTTTAATCCATTCCCCTTTGCGTACGCCTTGATTTATTCCCCAAACCAGATCAAAATTGCCGTCTGGGCGAGCCTTGTCGCAAATTTTTGTCTCTGTGTCCTCCAGCGTGTGTCTCTCTAACTCTCGTCTCTTCGACAGCCCCGATGACCACGCCTAGTTTATGCTGCCATATCTTCTGTATCGCTTTCCTTGGTCGCCACTGGAATAGATGCTTGCTTCGACTTCGGGAGCAACCTTTTTCTTTACCTCATCCACAAGAGAGCGGAGAAAATGGACGTCAACAAGTGGCCCGTAGGCGGTGCCCGTTTGGAAACCATTGGAAATGTCGTCTATGGTGAGATCCCCGCTGCATTCTTCATAATTCTTTTTCCTCATCCTCATTCCAGGCTCCTTGTTCGTTGTTCTCGCCGATATCAATTGTTCTGGACTGATGTCTCCATAGAATGACTTCGGTCAACCTCGTCGTCATCGTCGAGTCCGCTCAATCAATAATATCACAGTCAACTGACAAGTCTTTTCACCTCGCTTCCATCTTGGCGGTTGCGGCGGCCCTAGGTGACTTATTCTTTTACCCAACGTACATATTCATGTTAAATCATTTCCCCGTCAGGGGTCAAAATCATGCTCTTCCTGTATTGCTATACTCTTCGCTCCAAGTCCAGCCAGGTACAGGTCCTTTGGGAAGATCATCGAAATGACTTGTTCATCAATAGTTTCGGTACGCTGCTCGTGTACGCGGGACTTTTTTCCCCGTTCTAAAAGGCACACCAGGTATCCTAATGTCTGCAGGTGGTAGCCGATTGCGATGGTGGTTGGATCCTGTCGGCGGCATTTTGGTATGGGTTTATGCGAGTTTGTTTATGTAGGCTATTAATTTCTTTTAGATCGCCACAGGTGTGACTATTTCATGGGTGCATACTATCTATGAGCAATTTGGCCTCCTGGCGGGGAAATCCGCCCCAAACGAGTTTATTCAGCTCGTCATTTACAAGGCCATGACATTTAGCGATGACATTGACAAGATTGATACAGTCCGCGCTTACCATAGTGGGCCGGTACGTTGTTCTTTCGGGATACCCCTCGTTTAAAGATTTGGCTTTTGCAGGATTATTTCGTCGAGGTCGACATCGTCATGGATGCCTTGACTCCACTATGGAAGGCACACGACATTTCCCAGCAACTTCAAGACAAGCTCGAGGAATTGCCAAATGTCGAACGGGCATTTGTCCACGTCGATCATGAAACTACACATGCACCTGTACGTCCCTTTCGTCTCGCCGTTCCTGATGATTCTGACGACAAATCGAGGAACATCGCAAGATAGTGTAAACAAGACGTTGTATTTTAATACGGACCATTTGTATGCTATTTATCGACACCGCTTGACAACAAAAAAGGATGTTGGCACCTAACGAGTTGTTGGCTCGTATCCACGACAGCTGGCCGACGTGCTATTGAAATTGCCGGTCGTCGGCACGGCTCTTGAAGTGGAGCATGCGAGTTGGGCGTTTGGTAGTGGGAGATTAGAGTTTAAGAGTCAACTGAGTTGATCGCCGTACTTGGTGGATCTTTGTCGGGTTAGCGTTGTGTACGGCTGACGGCTTGAAAATGACAAAACAAGCAAGCGTACGACGACAAGCTGGCCTCGGTCCAATCCAACCTGTGTCGCCTTTCTTTCTTTTTCTCCATCTCCGTCTCCTCCGATAACCGGCGCCTTTGCGCTCGTGACTTTCCACGCGACTTTAACCTCCCCTCCAACTGCGCTCAGGCAAACTCAGACAATGGTGAGGGTTTCTGCAAGCTCACCGCGCATTTGCCTCATCAGATCGTTCCAGGACGCCAGAAATCAAGATCCAGAAGAGCTCTACGTGAAACAGGACAGGATTGGTATCGTCCCATCATTCCGTCCTGCGACAGACGACTCACGCACGCCCCGCAGGCAAAGGTTCTTTTGGAGAAGTTTTCAAAGGGCGCGTTTGCTCCTTCTGCCTTTTATCGCTTCATGTTCAATTCTCCCCTAGGTACGACAAAAGGACCCAGAAGACGGTCGCCATCAAGATCATTGACCTCGAGAGCGCAGAAGATGAGATAGAGGATATCCAGCAAGAGATACAGATCCTTTCCCAGCTGGACTCTCCACACGTAACCAAGTTCGTTCGATCATGTTTGTTGTCACCCGTGTGCGGATTGGATGAGATTGACATACGACGCTTGTTGACGCAAGATACCATGGTTCATTCCTCAAGGGATCCAACCTATGGATTGTCATGGAGTACGTTTGTGTTGCACGTGGCGTTGTCTCCCTGCTCAAACATGCGTGCAGGTACTGCTCGGGTGGTTCTTGCTCCGATCTGGTACGATCACCGTTCTGTATGTAGGCTCGGTTCACTGAGTCGGTGGCTAGATGAAGCCTGGGGTGTTCAGAGAAGAGTACATTGCCATCATCGTTCGTGAGCTTCTCCGTGGACTTGAATACCTCCATACGGAGGGAAAGCTCCACCGTGACATCAAAGGTACACCGCCAAGCCCACCCCTCGCCACTCTACCTGATATCCATGTTTTCGTTTAGCTGCCAACATCCTCTTGTCTGCAACGGGAGACGTCAAGCTGGCAGATTTTGGTGTCTCGGGACAGCTTTCCGGAACCCTGTCTGCGAAGAAGAACACCTTTGTTGGTACACCGTACTGGATGTCGCCAGAGGTGATCAAACAAAGTGGATACGATCACAAAGCGGATATTTGGAGTCTCGGGATCACTGCCATCGAGCTTGCCAAAGGCGAGCCACCCTATGCGGAGCTCCACCCTATGAAAGTTGGTGCAAGACGTGCAGCATTGCGACAAGCTCACATGTCTATGCTTAGGTTCTCTTCCTCATCCCGAAGAACCCTCCGCCACAGCTGGACAGCCATTTCTCGAAACCATTTAGAGATTTCGTGGCGTATTGCCTGCAACGAGATCCACGCGATGTACGTATCGCCTCCCTGTTTCGTTTTCCGTGCGTAACCAGGGGTCCAACAGCGCCCAACAGCCCGCGAACTCCTCAAACACAAGTTTGTACGGATGGCCAAGAAGACGAGTTACCTCACCGAACTGATCGAGCGCCATGAGCGGTGGAGAGCCGAGGGAGGCGACCGGCTCGAAGAAGAAGAACAAGCCGTCGCTCAAGATTTGTGAATTGCCCGAGTTTCCATCCATCCTTGCATCCTGACGCTTTGAAACAGGCCCGTCAACGGTGATCCCGAAGATCTGTGGGACTTTGGCACCGTCCGACACGCCGGGCGGACGGTCGGACGCAACTCGATCAAGGTCTCTGGTCCGCCTCTCACGTGGGAAATGAATGGCTCGGGACGTGGCGATACCACGTCGTCTTCCATCTCGACCAAGCGCAGCTCCTCGGTCAAGGCCGAACTTCCACCGCTCCCGTCGTCACCGCGTACGCCGAGCACATATGAGCAGTCGACCGTCCGGCATATGCCGGCAGGTGCGCCAGGTTCAAACGCCAATGGGCAAGAGCCGCACGCGCGCGCACCGTCGGACGAGGACGAGTACGGCGGCGCGTATTCCCGGAGGAGCGCTGAGCAGAAGCGGGACGTCGAAGAAGACGAGGAGTTGCCGGATACCACCATGCTCGACTCGGTCATTTTACCTGCTATAGCCTCGGTAAGGATGACATTCGTTGTTCGCGATTGATGTCCACTCGTGTGCTTTGCAGTTGTTCCCTCGCGTGTCAACGCAAGAAGCACGGATGGCACTGAGCGCATTGCAGCGCGCGTTCACAGAAGCGGAACGCATCATACCCGGAGTCACGCTCGAACTCGTCAACGAGATCGTCGACTCGGTAGAACGCGTCGAAGACGAGCCATGAAAAAAACGCGAGGATGGTATAATTGTCATAATCAGAACGTCTTGGCTTCATGTGCTTGCTTTTTTTTTTTTTTCAAAAAAAAAACCCTTTGTTCTCCCCACGCATATTCACATTTCTGGACTGTCACTTCACCTTACACTAGGAGCGAGCGTTATAACCGGTCAGACGTGTACCCATTTGATTGTATATCATGTAACTCGATTATCAAACAAGGACTTGCTGATTGGAGAATACAATCCAGGATATTCTCACCCGCTCGGGTTCACTGTCCGTTTCTTCTTGGCTGACGACGGCTTCTTCTTTGCCCGCGTGACCTTGATAGGTTCCGGCGTGCTTGCGCGTGTGTCATCATCTGGCACCTCGTAATGCTGGAACGACGGCAATGTCGGCGGAGGGGTCGATATACGATCAAACAGTCCAGACGTCACGATGGCAGACGCAGGCGCGGATGTCTGGCGTGCGGCAGCCACCTCTGACAAGGCGCTCTCTGGCATCTCGCCCTCCTTCTCCACGACGAACCGCGGTGGCGCGGACCTTGCGACGTCGCTCCGAAGCGCAAATAGACGCGGCTCCTCTGTCGTGCCATCAAAAAAAGGTCGATGGTCAGCGAAAACGACCGCGTCATGATCAATTCCTTCACCGCACCTTTGGGCAGCGGCGGTGGCAGGTCGTCCAGCCGCACCACCGGTATCGAGTCTATATCCTCCTCGAGCATCCTCGGCTGGTCGTCCATGATATAATATGGATCCTCTCGCATCCTCTCCAACCGCTCCGCCTTAAGCTAAGACAAACCGCGCGTCAACTCCCAAAAAAATACACGTCAAAATTCGTCACAACGACGACTCACCCGTTCGCGCTCCGCACGTTCCTCCACCGTTTCCTCGGGTCCCACAGGCACCAGCTCCTCCCCAGTCGACTCCTCTTGGCGTTTCTTCTTGCCTCCTTTCGTCTTGGTTCGGTTCGATGTCTCCTTTTCCTTGCCTTTTTTGCTCTTCTTGGCCTTTTTCTCATCCATGAGAGTTTCGTCGTCGAGAATGGGTTCCTGCATTGCGGGGACAATCCAGGCATCGAGATCGAGGCCTTCCGGAACGGGCACGCTCGCTTGAGCAGCCAGCGCGACCGGTCCGAGTTCGTAAGAGGACACGAGGGGCCGAATTAGGTACAAGCTCTTTGGGAAACTCGGCTCGGCGTTAGGATCAAAATTAGAGACCAACGAATCATCTTCTCTCGGCCGATACGCTGCGAGGTCGTGCTTGATGAACGTGAACAGTTGGAGAATGTTAGCAGCCTGTGGGTGCGCGTTGGTTCTTTTTTCTTTTTTTTCGGCTGCAATCCGACGACACGTGACTCACCCGCTCCTGTACTTCGATATGCGGACTCGAGACAAACTCTTCCATTTGCTCGATCATGGTTTCGACAGCACACTTGACCTTTTCCAAGAGGTCGTTTGTCCACTGTTGAGCGGCTTCGGTGGCCCAGTAACCAAATATTTTGTTCGCAGCTTGAATGTACACAGCGATGATCTCGGGATCCAGCAAGGCAACGTTCGGATGTAACAGATAGGGCAAGAGTTCCTCCGGCGCTACCAACTCACTGTGGACATCAAAAGACGGCGCAAGCGATAGATACGACACGTACTCGCAAAACTCTCCACATATCCATGCGGCGGCCCATAGGACCTCCGGACAACTCCCTGGCTCGCCCGCGTTCAACACGAGTGATTCATCGGAGAGGAGCTTGACCATCAGTTTGACAGCATAAGCGCGTGAGGCCCTCACACGACCAACGACATCCACTAGCTGGTCGCGAATCTGTGCGCCAATGTCCACGTTCGAGACATAACTGAGGTCGACGAGCACGGAAAGATACCATTCAAAGTCGACCACGTTGTCGTATGTTGAATTGGAACACATGGATATTATGTGCTGCGAGAGGACCAAGCGGTAAGCGGAAGACTGCGATGGAGCGGATGGGGCTTTGGTAGGGATGGAAGGCACGACATGTTGCGACAACGACTGAACTGCAGAAGGGAGAGACGAGCCGTCGGGCTTGACAAGATGGGAGAGGAGTTGTTGCACGATAGATTGTAGATTATGTCGTGTCACCTGCGTTGTATGAGAGGATGTTTTAGAACATGAAGGAGAGACTCACGAGAGCTGTTACGAGATCGAGGGCGCGCATTCGGATGCTAATATCATCGTCATCGACGCTGGCAAGAATTGTATCCTGATGTTCTGCGACTAATTCCGGATGGGTGGGTACTATCTTGACCATTGCCAAGAGTGCAATGTACTTGACTGCTCGGTCAGACAATCAGTAAATGCAAGAGACCCAATAAATTACACTGACGATTCTGGTCTGCATCTTGAAGGAATGCGGCAAGCTTCGAGACACAAGTTCGAGCGAGGGATTGTCCCGAAGGACCCTGGAGCATGTTACCGATTATGCAAGTGTGGACACACTCATAGAGAAGAGAGATTGCGGAAGTGGTTGTGATCAGGTCAGTTATTGGAGACTTAAGCTTCTTGACCAGGCGTGGCTCATGAGGTGCAAGCGATCCAAACTAGAGTTCCATAAGTACAAGCATCCACCCAAATCGACATGAGCAGACCAGTTTGATGATCTTGATGAGCATCCAGTTGTTGGATGACGTGGTGAGCAAGTGAAATAGTTGCGGTGCCAGCGGAAGGTAATCTTGGGGGTTCCGGCGAGCAAGTTCACATAGGACATTGACAGTAGCAGAAACGACACCTGAAAGAGGAAAGTAAGTAGCATATATGTAACAGTAGGTATGGACTGACCTGAATCAGGATCATCCAGTTTTTCTTGCATACGAGTAATACTCTGACGGAGGACATCCGGGTATTTCTCGCACACACGAAACAAAGCGAGGATAGCCCTCTTGCGAATGTGTGGACGTGAATGGTTCAGCATCGCTATGAGCTCTGGGCTGAGATCGCGAGCAAGGTCGGCTGTGACAAAATCGGACACGCCGTTTAATGTGGTGGCGACATCGGCGGGACTAGAGCTCAGATCCTAACATGATGAACAGGGCGCTCAAAGGCACAAGGGGTAAAGCAAACCTTTTTGAGGAGGTTCGTCGTGAGCATGAGGACATCGGTGTCTTCGTTGAACGACTGCGCTGCAGCGAGGTAGCCGACGGTCTTGAGGTGGAATTTGGGAGAAGACATGACCTCGACGACGTGGAACGAGGCCCAGGACATGTCGTACCCCAGCATTTCGAGCTGGAATGGGATGAGACGTTCTGTGCTGTGGCAGGGACGAGTGCACGTACATACGTTAGCTTCATGACGGCGCCCGCCTTGAGCTCCATGTCTTTGCTCTTGATCTCGCGACGGATTTCATCGTTGGCCTGTGCGATGAACTTGGCCTCGTCGTTCTTGTTTGCTCTGAGACCGCGTATGAGGTCTTGGAGAGTCCGCTCCCACATCGAGGGTCGCTCCTGAAATGGTCACCACGTCCGACCACGCCCTTAATCCGCAGAGAATCGCTGTGCACGCGGAACAACCCCGAATCGCATACCCCCTCGAGGCGGTCCGTATGATTGACAACCAGAATTAGTTACTACGGCCGATTGTAATACACAGCTAAGGATGTTGTGATGCCGACGCGCGAGACCTCAAAGGCAAGGCCAAAGAACCACCATCACCCACACTCTCCTTTCTTCTCTTCTTCACGTCCGTTTTATGGACTCACACACGGTGTCTGATCGCAGCTCGACCGAGACTACAATATTTACCATCTACTCCATGTACGGTGACGACGACGAACAACGCGCTAGCTGGTCTGCCTCTCCGTTCGCCAACAACTCTCGCGAGCTCGACCTCTCTCTCGGCGACAGCTTCACTTACAATACCAGCTTTTTTAACAATTCCTCTCCATACCCCCCACTTAAGGATCCTGCATTCGTTGATCTCCCCGCAGATTCCCGGCCGCAAACCCAGTTTGCGAATCCTCACGAACCTTCCTTTTCTCTTGCCTCTCCATCTTCATCGCAGCATGTCTCTTCTCGCACCCAAGCAGATTCCCTCCAGCCTCCTCCACGCTCTCCACGCGTTTCACCCGGCCAGAACCGTCCCAGGAGCACCGCTACTTCGTGGACCTCGCAGGGAGAGCTCAGCTCACACCCCATACAGCCAAATTCCCTTCCTACCCCTCCCCATAGTCGCCCTCCGTCCAGCCTCAGAAGATCAGACTCCCCTTTGCCTGACCTACCACCAAAACCCTCCTATTCCTTAGCGCCACCCCAATCTACTCAGACACCTTCCTCTTCCGCCACAAGACAACAGTCGAGGCTCAGCCCTCCTTCTAGCAAAACGTCTCTCGTACCCTCGGAAGGCGAAGACATGGATTCTTTCCATGTACGAAGCACCTATGCACAGCTCGACGCCACCGGCGTTAAAGGCGACGGATACGAGGATGGCATCGAACGTACCCGTGCTCGACAGCGCACAAGCAGAACGAGTGAAGTCCATCCTAGCCCAGAGAAGTCGCAGGAACTTCTAGCCGAGGAAGTCAACGTTCTTGCTAGCCTGGATCGGTGAGTCCATCCAACGGGTCATTCCTTCATTTCATTCCAGTTCATTCCGCCTTAAGTTATGGTTTCTTCACCGTCGCCTCTCATGATAGGCTGGTTCGCCTACCCTCCGCTCCATTTCTTAAGCGTCTTTCCACCGTTCCAGCGGGGCCTAGAACAGCTCCAAGTCAGGCAGTTTCCGTGACTTCATTACCGCCCCCGTCATCTCCGATCAGGGAAGCCGAACGAATAGCCAAGTGGGGTAGGATGATGGAAGTCTCTTCACGTGATCGTGGTGGGAACGTCGAATCGTGGGGCCTAAAAGCATCCAAGGTGCACAAGTTGCGCCGGCGAGTTTACAAGGGCATACCAGATCGGTGGAGAAGCGCAGCCTGGGAGGCACTCATGAATGGCTATGCCAGGTCAGGCCACGACGAAGTGATCAAGTTAGTGGAACGCTATCGAATGGATACCGAGAAACCATCAAGTTATGATATTCAAATCGATCTTGACGTCCCAAGAACGATCAGTGGCCATGTCTTGTTCCGGACGCGGTATGGTCTGGGGTAAGTGCGACCCCTGGTTACGATAGGCTCGCTAATCATGTCCGCTTAGTCAACGGTCCCTTTTTCATGTCCTACATTCATTCTCGCTGAGGTGTGAACAATGCGGCTATGTCCAGGGCATGGGTCCGATAGCCGCGACCCTTTTATGCTACTTTGGGCCTGAAAAGGTTTATGCAATGCTTGCGCGCTTGCACGATGTCTACGCCATGCACACGGTCTTCTCACCTGGTTTCCCCGGCCTTTTGGAAACCATTTACGTCCAGGAGCGTACTATGGAGCTCAAGATGCCCGAAGTTTATGCTGCTTTTAAAAAGCACATAATCTCAACAACATCGTATGCTACCAAGTGGTATATCACGTTATTCGCCAATTCGGTGCCGTTTCAAACACAGCTGCGGCTATGGGATGCGTTCCTGCTTGATGGTCAAGATGTATTTATCGCCGTTGCCATCGCCATCGTGTGGGCATACCGAGGTAATGTTTCTCTTCGCTTGGACAAACCATGATTTTGATTTGTATGATGCAGACCACATCACGTCGGGCTCGGCCAATTTTGAGACCGTGTTATCGTTGCTATCTTCTTTTTTCGTTCCGGAAGACGAGGACATGCTCCTATCCTGGATAGAACAGCTTTTGGGCGACAAGAAGCTGAGAGCACAGATGCACGGCTGGCGTCAAGATTGGCGGCAGCTTGTCGCGTCCGGTAGAGAAGGGACTGCACTCCTATGATCTATCCGCGCCCTTTCTTCATGCCTGCTTCACGTCTTCATCACGCGTTGCGCGTGTTTATCTTTTTATTCCATTCATATATCCACACACGTCATGATGAACATTTCCTGTCTTTTGGCATCATCCCAAGAGCACTCCTGGGTTAATTATTGCTTACAACATAAGGTAATTCACCGTTGTATTCATCTCTCCATAACCATCAGGTGTACACTGTGAGTTGAAATAAAAATGCAAGCTTGTCTTTATGGGTCTCCCACATCGTGTGAAATGTACAGTATGAACACGAAGCAAAGCGCGTTATATCAGCGATAGATAATATTGAAGCACCCAAACCAATCGACTCGTATCGATGGTAGGTTGAATGTCTTCCTGGAGCTTCTGTCACCTATGGCGTTTTTCCCGCGTGTCTTTACCAAACACCAACGCGGCCATCAAGCACGAATAAGAGGCTAAGCCGGCCATCAAGCCAACCCACAGCCCAGTAGGATCCTCCTGTTTCGGGAGCGCAAGATACAAGCCAAGTGTTATACAAGGTTAACTGAGCTACCCGTCGAAAAGAAAGCTCAGAAACCACACCTAAAATAATCCGCGCTACTACGCGAGGCGTCAGAAGCATGGCCGATTGGGGCAACACTCGTAGGAGCGGAATCGTTCAGTAACGGTGATACGGCCGTCTTGTAGAGCACCCCGAGAGAGTTACCAATCCACATACTATGAACGACGCCGACGCGTTCTGCAGAGCGATACCGCAAACGCGAGGAGGGGATTGCTAGGTCAAGCTTTTAGCCCTCGGTCCCCTCGCGACCTAATCGCGATCCCTCCTGCTACGAACACGACCATCTTGCGGTCTATCGGATGTAAACAGTAAATTCTTTTCGAATGGTCTGTAAGTTCCTCCGATTCTGAATAGCGAGTATTCTTCCCGGGTGGAGCACTTGACAAGCTTACCTTTCCAGTCGCTTGAAGAACGACTCGCATAAAATTCGTCCCGCTGGAGGGTCAACGATGGGAATGAGGAGAGCAAGCATTGCAGCTACAAGTAATGGACTCGGAGAGGCAACCACCAACTTTTGTCAGCAAAGATGTCACATGCATTGCCTGTCGTCGCTTGCCTTTTAGAAAACCAGCACATTCCCCTCTCAACCCGTATCGTGTTTCTGTCTCACAGTTCTCAACTGGCCTTTACCTGCTCTCAAGGTTTTAAAATCCCTCATCATCAGCTCGACTCAACCTCACTTCGCTTACTCTGCTGCTGTTCCCTCTTGCCTCGTATCCTCCGTATCCATCGGGCGCGCTGTCTCTCCCTCCCTTCACAGAAACCTATACATTCTTCTTTGAATACTCCCACTTCCTTAAACCCTTCGCCGATTGTCAAGGCACCTACTTTGTTACCTTCCGCCCTCACTCCTGTTGTCACATCGCACCAGCATCGTCTAACGTCAAGACTTTCTCATCCATCACCCCTCCCCGCTCATATTCCTCGCACGTCATTTCCCGCTTAATTATCATTACCAATACACCTTCCCTGATCTCATATTCCTCCTCATTGCCGATTCTGCCGTCTCTGTTCGCTGTTGCCTCTTTCGTTCCCCTACGCTCGTGTTCTACTCTAAGATCGGCCTCTTACCCTCGTTTACGCTTTTGCACGCAGCATCGCTCACCCTCATTCTTCGTTTCCCCTACTCAGCTTTCGCCATCATCATCCCATTCTTGGTGCCATCTGCTCATCTTTACTTCCCTTGTCCCCGCCCAATTTTATACTCGCCACAGTCAACTCATCGTCGCCACCCTCACCATTCTGTATTCACCATGAACACAGGTGAATACGAAGAAAAAGTCGTTTCGTTTGCGAAAGAACTCTGGGGTAATCCGACCATCTTTAAATTTCTTGAGCACCGTGGCGGCGCGCGAGTCATTCAATATCTTGACTTCGGTGACTATGCTGAGATAGTGATGACTCTCTGCCCATCGTATCAAGGTGAAAAGATTCTTATCCGGGAGGAATATGTATTTGCCATGGAGTGCTTTGAGAATACCCCCGAATCTTTGTTTCTGAAAGGCGCATATATTACTGGTCAACCTGGTATTGGTAGGTGGATTGGCATGTTGGATTATGTATCATGGTGTTTACGGAGATACAGGAAAGACATATTTCCTTCTCTATATGCTTACTGAATGTTTGCGGAAGAGGAGAGCTGTGGCTTTCCAGACTAGTGTTGATGAGTTTTTATTGATCAAGGAGGGTTGTCTTACCTTCCAGAATACTCGAGACAAGCGCACTTTAGTCTCGGAGAGAGGTTTATGGGCTCTCACAGACTCTAATCACGAAGTCGAAGCCCCTGCTCCTGCATACTTTAATCCTGGCATTCGTATCTTCCAAACAACATCACCCAAAGGTGACCGCTGGAAGGACTGGAGTAAACAATGGTTTGCAAGCCGGTTTATTATGGACTTGTGGTTTGTTGAAGAGTTGGCTGATCTTGTGTAAGTAAATGATATTTTCCTTCTATACAATGGGTGTGACAAGTCAAATTTTCAGCTTTCTTCTAAACAAGAATATTGATAATATGCTTGCACTTGCAAAGAGATGGGGTTGTGCTCCTCGTACATTGGTTGCTTTGATTCAAGGCTCAAAGTCACTATCAGAGCATGAATGGGAAGTTGATCAAGGTGCAACATATGTTGTTCAAAACACAAGAGGGCTGCTTCAGGGTTTAGGAACTCTCAACATTCAAGATGTTCATCCTTCATGTATCCTATTCTTGAAGGTTGAAGATAGGAATGTGCCTAATAGGAGGCTCACCATTACCATTGGTTCAAAAAGAATCCAGCAAGCTCTTGGTAATGCACTTCTTGCTCAAGATGAATCCATTCAGCTCCAGTTCTTCAAAGCCTTGCAGGCCTATCCTTTCACACAGGCAGCAGCAGGAGTCATATATGAAAGGCTCTGTCAGAAATTCTTCATTTCTGATAGTTCTATTTCTGTTAAATGGCATTCTGATGACACTACATTGCCAAGCAAATTTACCACTGCTAAAAAGTTAGCCAATGTTCTGGGTGACATAAATCACCTTCCACTTCCCCTTCATTGGATTCCTCCAACTGCCAACTTCCCAGGAATTGATGCTGCTCTTTTTACAGAAAGTGCAGTATATCTTATTCAAATGACTATTTCTCAAAGACACAGAACACCTCAAGAAGGCATAGACAAACTGTGGGACTCCAGTGATATAAAAGGAGATTGGAAGAAAGTACCTTGCAGGGTTGTTTTTGTTGGTTTGCAGGGGTTAAAAGCAGAGTCAGCATCAATCCACTACAAAGACAAGGTCTACACAAGAAGAGAAATATGCCCTGTTGGATGGTGTGAATTTGTTCCAGGCATGATGGAGACCATATACAGTGACCTCCAAAACCCTTTCAATAACTAACTCTAATGCAGTGTGCTTTGTGCACTGCAATCACCTGGAATAATCACATCAAGCTTTGCTGGAGAGAAAGATAGTACATACTCTTGGCTACAA